>JAGKTI010013483.1:0-22969 GCA_018397915.1 Birgus latro
GATTATAAGAAAAGTAATAATCAGTTGTTAATTAGAACAAGCAACAATCAGTCTTCAAGTGATAATAAAATACATCATCACATTAACCCAATAAACGATTAAAAGAAAATTAACAAACAGTTATTAACTAAACCTATCTAGTGTGCCAAATTAAATTACAGGGAAAAGAACAGAAATAACAAAATGGCAACCACGAATGACGTTAGCAAGAATGGACATCATCTTTCATACAGCTGTGATGACAAGACTTTCACACATTGCTGACACGTACACTACTGAAACATAGATACAAACAAACAAGTGAGTGCACATAGTTAATGCTGTATATAACGTATACATTTCTATATAAAATAACAAAATATGTGGTTATATAATAGCATAATACAATACATAAACTTAGTCTTAAAAAGGGGCCTCAACGATTAGCCAGCAATTATTCAACCTCGGAGACCCCCGAAAAAACGAACACAAATGAAGAAAACAAAATTAATATTAAAATAAATTATGATTTCATAACAAACAAACAAAAGTAGCTGCAACTGTTGCTATATATATGTGTATGTATGAACTCTTACTATAAGTGAAACAACGAGCACAGTTATTGTTCTCTAAGAGCCAGTTACAAGGCACATCATCACTATCAACGACCGCAGCATGACTTATAATACGTAGTGTAATATTACTATAGCAAGTGTTATAGATGATTTACTCACAATACAACTGATTGCTGTACCATGCTATTGCGTTAATACTATTGTAATTATATGCATGTGCAGATGTTTATGTCGCAACTTACAATGTATCATACAATGTAACTGTACGGTACTACAATACTACTTCAATTACTACTACTACTGCTTTCGGCTCTCCCCTTTAAGGGTCGCCACAGCAGATCACCCGTCGCCATCTTACTCTGTCTTCTGCGTCTTCTTCTGTTACACCTGCCACCCGCATGTCCTCCTTCACTACATCCATAAACCTCCTCTTTGGCCTTCCTCTCTTTCTCCTGCCTGGTAACTCGATTTCCAGCATCCTCCTCCCGACATACTCCTCATCCCCCCTCCGCACATGTCCAAACCATCTCAGTCTCGCCTCTCTAGTTTTGTCCCCAAACTGAATCATGTGCGCTGTCTCTCTAATATGCTCATTTCTATTTCTATCCAACCTCGTCATTCCTAGTGAAAACGCAACATCTTCAATTCTGCTACCTCCACCTCTGCCTCCTGTCTTTCTGTCAGCGGTACCGTCTCCATTCCGTACAACATGGCTGGCCTCACTACAGTCTTATAAACTTTCCCTTTCATTTCTGCAGAGACCTTTTTGTCACAGATCACTCCTGTTACCTTTCTCCACCCACTCCATCCAGCCCACACTCTCTTTTTTACCTCTCTACCACACTCTCCGTTACTTTGTACAGTTGACCCCAAGTATTTGAATTCATCTACCTTTGCCACCTCTACACCTTGCAGCCTCACGGTTCCCCTGTCGTCTCTCTCATTAACACACACTCGTACTCAGTCTTGCTTCTGCTTACTTTCATGCCCCTTCTCTCCAGTGCATATCTCCATCTCCCCAGCTCTGCCTCGGCTTCCTCCCGGCTCTCACTACAGATCACAATGTCGTCCGCAAACACCATTGTCCACGGAGACTCCTGTCTAATCTCATCCATCAATCTGTCCAGCATCATTGCAATCAAGAAGGGGCTCAAAGTCGATCCTTAATGCAATCCCACCTCCACCCTGAAACCCTCAGTCATTCCTACTGCACATCTCACTGCTGTTACACTATCGTCGTACATGTCCTTCAACACAATCACGTACCTCTCTGCCACTCCTGACTTTCTCATACAGTACCACAGCTCCTCTCTCAGTACCGTATCATAACCCTTCTCCAAGTCTATAAATACACAACGCAACTCCTTCTGGCCTTCTCTATACTTCATCACCATTCTTAAAGCAAATATGGCATCTGTAGTACTTCTCCCTGGCATAAAACCAAATTGCTCCTCACAGATCCTCACTTCTCTTCTCAGCCTAGCTTCCACCACTCTTTCCCATACCTTCATTGCATGACTAATCAGCTTTATACCTCTGTTTTTCTGCAGCGCTGCACATCACCCTTGCTCTTGAAAATCGGAACTAGAACACTTTTACTCCACTCCTCCGGCATCCACTCACCCTTGAGGATTTTGTTAAACAATCCGGTAAACCACGTCACAGCCATCTCTCCTAAGCTCCTCATGCTTCTACTGATATACCATCTGGGCCCACTGCCTTACCATCCTTCATCCTCTTCATGGCATTCCTCACTTCCTCTCTGCTGATCTCTTGCGCTTCCTGATTCACTGCCTCCAACTCTTCCAACCTTCTTTCTCTCACACATTTTCTATATTCATCAGCTCGTCGAAATACTCCTTCCACCTTCTCAGTACATTCTCCTCACTTGTCAGTACATTGCCATCTGCATCCTTTATCATTCTAACACGCTGTACATCCCACCCAGCTCTGTCTCTCTGCCTGGCTAATCGGTACAGGTCTTTTTCCCCTTCTTTGCTATTCAACTTCATACAACTTCTGGTATGCCTTTTCTTTTGCCGTAGCAACCTCTTTCTTGGCTGCGTTCCTCGTCTCCTTATATTCCCGAATGCTTTCCTCATCTCTGTCTCTATCGATATTCTTCTTTGCCTGCTTCTTCCTATTTATGCTATCTTGTACTTCCTCATTCCACCACCATGTCTCCTGGTCTTCCCTCCTCCGTCCAGATGTCACCCCAAGGACCTTCTTGGCTTTCTCCCTCACCACTTCTGAGATAACTGCCCAACCGTCCTCCTCTTCCCTGCCTTTGAAAGCCTGACTCACCTCCTCCCTAAATTTTCTTCCAAAGTCTTGCTCCTTCAGCTTCCACCACCTAATCCTTGGTTCAGCTCTCACGTTCCTCCTTGTCTTCGCTTTCAAACTCATCTTGCCAACCAACACCCTACGCTGTCTTACTACACTCTCCCCTGCACAACCTTACAATTTCTGAATTCTTGCAAGTTGCATCTCCTGCATAGGATAAAATCTATCTGTATACTCCTTCCCCTACTCTTGCACGTAATCCTGTGCTCCTCCTCCTCCTCCATCTCCATTCGTTTTGAAAAATCCACAACCATCTGGCCCTCCCCGTTCCTCTCCGCGACACCGTACCTACCTATCACCTCCTCGTCACCGCTATTTCCTTCTCCAACACGCCCATTCAAATCCGCTCCTATAACCACTCTTTCCTCCCTGGGTATGCTCTGAATCACTTCCTCTACTTCACTCCAGAACTCTTCCTATTCCTCCAACTCACACCCCACTTGCGGGGCATATGTACTGATGACATTAATCAGGACCCCCTCAATTCCCATCCTCAAACTCATTACTCTGTCCAACACTCTCTTCACCTCCAATACACTATCTATATACTTTTCCTTCACTACTACCCCCACGCCATCTCTCCTCCCATCCACGCCATGGTAAAACAACTTGAACGCTCCTCCAATCGTCCTCGCTTTACTTTCCTGCCATTTTGTTTCCTCCACACACAGTATATCTAACTTTCTCCTCTCCATCGTATCGGCCAGCTCTGTTCCTTTACCCGTCATCGTGCCCACATTCAAAGATCCCACTCTCATCTACACTCTTCTACTTTCCTTTCTCTGCCGCTTCCTCTGGGACTGTCTTCCTCCTCTCCTCCTACTCCTCTCCTTCCTTTGTCCCCCCGTTGGGCAACAGCACCGGTGGCGGCCGTTGTTAACCCAGGCCTCGATTGATCTTGTATAGTGTTTCCTACTGTGCTCCGCATATTGAATTGGCTAAGGTTTTTACACCAGATGCCCTTCCCTGACGCAACCCTCCCCATTTATCCGGACTTGGGACCGGCACTGAGTTGCACTGGCTTGTGCCCCCAGTGGCTGGGTTTATACTACTTCAAATACTGCAATTCATATGCAGTGGTAAAATTACTAGGTCATTACAATATATGGTGCTATGCCCTAAGTAATGCCTAATATTACACTCAACTTGTATGATGAGTAAGGGAGATACATAATTCTGGTAACAACAGAATTGAAGGAATATTGTAATTACATCGTATGAATGTAATTAATACATTCATGCCTAGTATTACACACAACTTGTATGATGAGCAAGTGAATACATAATTCTGGTAACAATTGTAGGAACCGAGTAGTTACATCGTATGAATGTAATTATTACATAAATGTATTATTTAATTGAAGTAATATTGTAATTTACATAATTGTATTAATGTTAGCGTTTGTAGTTAATATTGTAGTAACTGCAGTAATTTTCTAGGGAATTGTAGTAACTGAAGTAGCATTCCTAGAAAATTACTGCAGTTGTTGTTGTTATGACCCGAGTGCTCTCGCTTCCCTTTTCTCTTCCTCCTTTTCCTTACCTTCCTTTTCTTCCTCCTCCTCTTCCTCCTTCTCCTTATCATCATCATCATCTTAGTCGTCGTCTCACCTTTCCTCTTCCTCCTCCTCCTTTTGCTTCTCTATAAATCTCCGAGGTAGTAAAAAAAAAGAAGTCCGTTTTCACATCTTTTAGGAATTGAGAGCTATTGAAAACACAGAAGCCACTTGGTAGCACAATAACACCTTAATTAATGTACAATGATATTCCAAGTACGATGGGGTTTTTAGTGATTGATGCAGCCTCCAGACGATTTCACTCAGCCTCGGGAGACCTGCAGTGTTGTTGGCGCTGTTGTTGTTGGCGTTGTTGTTATTGTTGTTGTCATTGTTGTTGTTATGACCCAGAAACACCTGCCACATTAACCCCTAAGATTACGTCATTAAACTGCTCTTCTCTTAGACCCTCCTCCCCCTTTCCGGGTGAGGGGAACCGGTTTAATATGCTGGCCGTAACAAGGACTAAGTTACATTGGCGATAAAACAATGACTCAGGAAAGGTAAACTATCTCATAATCAGCCCAGCAGGGGTTACACGTTTACTGAGCAAAGGCCGTCACAGTAGTGGTAGTGGTAGTAGTAGTAGTAGTAGAAGTAGTAGTAGTAGAAGTAGCAGAAGTAGTACCATAGTTGTTGTAACGCCAGGCTCAGTTGAACGTAAACGCGGTGGTCTGCATGTCGAAGGTGTTCTTATTCAGCAGACCAGTATCCTCATTTCAGGGGACAGGGAGGGGTCTTAGGGACGTCTGTATGACAAGGCAACTCCACCCCCAGGTCATAACGATGCCACCACGTGAAGTGTCCCTTTCCAGCACCTGTCATAGCAATGTGAGTATTCAAATGCTACGAGAAAAATCCGCTTAGGATGGAAATGTTGAAAATAACTGGTACAGAATATCAGTAGCCAGATGCCTTAATCCCAGAAGGGGTGGTTACACAATAATTGCCACCATGTCAACCCCGCCATCAGGCTGCCATCTCTCCAGTGCACACCCACTTTACTCATATTCGTATACCTCTCCACTCCAAGCCTCCATTTCATCCTTAGTCTCCCCTTCCCTCTCATAGGTTGAACAAATTCATGCACTGGAAGCAAAAACAGGGTGAAAATAACCCTCCTATAAATTTTTTCAAATCTTTAGGCAGAGGAGTCATTCTTGAGAATTCAATAAAATCACTCGATGCAGCCAGAATAGACTAAGAATTCTGTGGCTGTAGTGAAGGAGCTTGGATTCCACAAAACATCAAACGCTCTCATAGATCTTATTAAAACAATGAAAAAAAGGGGAAAAATATATTGACTGAGATTTGGGTTATAAGAAATGGCTTTAATGAATTTCGTGCACTAGACTCATAAGAGGAGAGGCTTATTTTGCTGCGTATTTATAATTAGGGGCAGACTATTCAGTGCAGAAAATGTGTGGATGGAGAGAAAGAAAGAGAGAGAGAGAGAGAGAGAGAGAGGAATGTACTTTTCGTCTCCAGTTCGGTAAATTTATCGGACTTAGTGAAATCGTGTGGAGATACGAGGAATATGAAATACGTCATCGGGCTGAGAAATTAAATCCGTGAATCCTTGAAACCTGGGCTAGAGAAACAGATATTATCGATAGCCTTATAAAAAAAAATACCCACATGATCCTTTATGCCGCACAGGATTAATTAAGCTGTTTTTTATCGCTTCTACTTTATGTCTTGGAGGATCCTTCAACCGGGGAGGGGGGGGACATCTCTCTGCGTTAGCGTAAATAAAATGTCTGATTAAGATCTTCTCAGGCCTTGATATTTAACGCCGTCAGTCCGATGATGTATTTTCCTATTATTCTTGCTGCCTTAATACGATATTATTTAGCTAGGCGGAGGCGTTTAGACCTGCAGGCTTATAGTTAATCGGGTCAATACTGTGGTCGGTTTGTTTTCACTTGACGGAACTGGACCACTCCCTCAACTTGGACACTAAGGCGTTGTGGCAGGAAATTCATTGAGCTTCAGCTATGAGGCAGGAATGAAGCTCCTTGATTACGCGTCAGATTAATGCTCCGGACAGACTACTCTTGGCCATCAACTGAGCGGGAAGCTTTCATTGACTAGAGTAAATGCAGTACAGCGTTGAAGACAAACGCTGATTTTTTTCTGGCTCTGGGCGTACACTTCACAGTCCGTTTTCTGAGGCCCAGCAGTCCTCTTATGTACCACACAAATGCACATGCCACCACTTTGGCACTAATACCCACCGTCCTAATTGATTACAGGCCTAGGCTGTCTCACTCAAGACGAGTGCGTTGATATTAACAGAAACATTTCAATAGATTTTCAGTCTTGTGGAAGAATAGAATATATATGCAGCCACTATCATTCCGCTCAGAAGAGACTTTTTGTACTGGATAACTAGTATATTGGCTTAAATATCCTTTTCACTGAAGTTGCCGTGGAATAAAAGTTAGCGCACTCATCTCGTGATGCGCTAAACCAAACCCGCTATGGCGAGCGTTTAAAGCGAATGTTGTAGTATGTTCTTCTACCTGCTTTGCACCCTGTCTGTTCTGCCTATGATATGCAAATTCTGACAGACACAAGCACAGTCACTGTAACACTGCACATGCATGATTCTTCCTACGCACACCATACGCCTATTCCCGTTCGTACATTGCCAGCATGGAAAGGGTTAATTGTGGCTATCATCCCTCCTACGAGAAGGTCCGGTCCTGCAGTAGACCTGGTGATTATGTACAGATACAGGTACACATACAGAACCTTTTGTACAGATACACATACAGAATCATTTATATAAACAAACATACAGAACCCTTTATACAGGTACACATACACAACCCTTTATACAGGTACACATTCAGAACCCTTTATACAGGTACACATTCAGAACCCTTTATACAGGTTGTTTTGAACTTGTGTACAATCATCAGGAGCTGCCTTGAATATCATGAATAAGTGCACAGGACCTACGTACATGCCACACAATATGAGTCTTTGCTTAAGTGAACACCATATGGGCTCTTGTTAAAGCGAAGCACTATATGAGTCTTAGCTAAAGTGGAGCACAGTGTGGATGAAAAGCCTTAGGATGTGACTGGACTAACTGACCGGGCCGCTCCTAGAGATTCTCCTGAACTTGAACATACATTTTCGGAATAAAGAAGGCAAAATGTATAGCTTATTCGGTATAACAAAGCACTCAGAACGTGAATTTATGGAACTGTAAAAAGTGGGTCAGTGTGGAGCTGGAGTGCGTTTCTCTGGGCTTAATAAAATCGCCTGTCGTTAACTATATATAATTACAGAAAGTTATTCAGGGTAGTCTGCAGGATCGCTGCACAGTTATTACCTATTTATATACCTATTTATCCAATTATTTGTTATCAGTGAAATCTTTATCCAACGTTAACTGGAATGCAGCCTACAAAGTTGGTTTATCACAAGACAAAGAGTTAAAAATAGGCAAAATCTGCAACAACCAGTCCATAGTAACGTACTAGGAGGGTAGGGGTTCGAGGCTGGGTGACTTTAATATAAAGCATGGAAATCCTTGAACACCATGACGTACTTTTGTTTATTCTTGCCACATCCAGACGATTTTTAATCTAAAGAAAAGCCTCACTGCCACCAAAGGCGTATCCAGCACTGTGTAGCTTGATAACTGTCTTCTATGCTCGACAGAATTGACTGAAATACGGAAGAAAAATAAAGACATCATGGCAGTGAAGAGATAAGTCATAGAAGACGAATGTACGCCTCAGACAGAAGACACCAGAAAATATCCCCGTTCACCTCCTGGGTTGGGGCACTGTGAGTAGGGTACAGTAGAAAGGATTAAGGTGTACCATTCATGATAAATTAATGAGGAAGAGGTGCCATCAGACATCCTACACCTGTCTTCCAGTTGGCGATTTAGTTTATGTAGTACACCTTAATCCATACTGTTTCTAGAGTCTTAATTCCGAGAGGGTTTGTATCAAAAACATAAATGAGAATAATTAAGTATAATGTACAAACTAAATCAATAAGGGAGAGATGATAAGAGACTGGTTATGTCATCTAAATCACGGTAATAAGACGCCGCTGTTACGAGCATTTAGAAGGCACATTTGGAAAGGAATTTATTTGGGTAAAGGAAGGAAATAAAAGAAGTTGCAGGTGCTTGGCTGATGCGTACTACTGTATATTGAAAGTCAGGTAATGAATATAGCAACACGTGCCTGCCTCTTGCATATTAAGGCATCTCTCCATGAACGAAGCAAGCCATCATGCATAAGAGATCATCAGGATGTGAATACACGACAAAGGGTAACGTAATAATCAACCTGGCTGGATATGGGGGAATGGAAGAGCGTGTGTGTGTGTGTGTGTGTGTGTGTGTGTGTGTGTGTGTGTGTGTGTGTGTGTGTGCGTGTGTGTGTGTGTGTGTGTGTGTTGGGTCTGCAAGAGGGGTTTGTGAGGGGGGAGGTATTCTCAGGAACTCCACGGACCATCCACAGCTACACTACTCTCACCTTCTCTGGTCTCAGATTTTTGGCCTTTTGCAGCTTATTTTCCCTAGTTAAATGACAAAGAAGATAATGTCATTGCTCTAAATTCCTTCCATAACACTATTCCGTGGCTAGCATCGTATCCGAGTGCGAATTTGATATTACAACTGAGCACTGAAGGTGAAAAGATGGCAATTTACGGCCAAGATAAAGTCAAATGAGTATAGGTTCCATTTAAGAGTTACTTCCTTTGACCACGGGTTTGCTCCATGGCCAACTCATTAGGAAGATTGTTTCAGTGGATGCTGGGGAAGTATATGAGTTGATTGGCAGTGCCGTGTGTCTAGCTACCCTCATAAGAGTATTTGTTTCTCGGGCAACGTAATAGGAAAGTGTGACTATCATTGCATGGAAGTGTGCAGTAGTGTGGTTTACAGAGGGGTGAAGGGGGAAGGAGCAGCATCCACAAAACACGGTCTATTGAAGAAGGTAAATTGTGGAGGCTTTCTTGTCCTTGTTTTATTTCCCAGTCATGATGTAAACACCGAGAATTTGTTTTCACCCTGTGACCTTAACCTTTGGCCCGACTTCCCATATATAGAATGCTTCGTTGTTGTCTGACCTTTAACCGTTCCACACTGTTTGGCCCTCATCGGATCATAGCTAATTTAACCTTACCATGTGACCTTGACCTCATTCATAGCCTACTCTCAATCGCTTTCCTTAGCTGGGTTTAATCGAACAAATCTTCTGAATTTAAGGGTAAAAATTTTGACCTCCCCCTGTGATCTTGACCCTTCACTGTGATCAAAATAAAATCCTTTCATTCTTGTGTTACCGTAAACCTTTTTTCCAGGCTTAGTCTATAACAAGATGAAAGCAATAAAAGGTGAACTTGATATTTGATCTGCTGTTCTAATGCATTTTTTTCCTTGATGCAAGAAAGAAAGAACCAAAGGCCAGGAGTCCGCAAACCTCATGGCGGTAAGGATTGCGGTGCTCTCTCTCTCTCTCTCTCTCTCTCTCTCTCTCTCTCTCTCTCTCTCAGTATTGGTAAGACCATGTCGTTAAGAAAAATCTAGAAGAGTTCGTCCACGATTTATTGGATTTGCGGTTTCGTTTGAGAGAGGGAGAGATTGTGTTTGTACTGAAAGACGTTGTTGAAATATTAAAATGAAAGGGTTTATATTTCCCGGGTTTAATTCTACTGTGTTTGCCACTGAGTTTTCATTTACAGTTCATTCTAGTAGTTAACATTATTTATTTTTTCCTTTGTTCAATGATTTTTTACCACCGTCCGAAACGTTATGCCTCTGTGTTCGTATGATCGCCTGGTACGAAGCTCCAAAGGCCATGTTTACATCACTTCGTTGACGGTAACACCAGACGGCTTTTGTCCAGCTGAGGAAAAATCAAGTTGTCAGTAGGCGCACCTTGACGCAGTTCAGCCTAAAACAGGCACTGTTATTTAGCAAAGGGAAATTTTAAACTTCCGTAGCTTTATCTGTGGCTGGTGGGAACATCCACTATCCACTCACGCAGTGAAGTGTCAGGTGTCTCTACCCGCAATAGCAAGTCAGATGATTTCCTGTACTCCAGGAAAATGTGTACTGCGTCGGCTGGTAACCGTATAAGGATAGAATGACTAGTGGCGGTCCAATGAGTTTAAGGTCCATAGTGGAATGTGCTCTATAAGGATTCATTACCAAGGAGCTATCGATCTTTACTGCATGCATAATGACAATCAAGGGGGAGTGATTGGTCGTCCTTGCCTTAAATGTCTGGACTGAAAAATTTAGCCTCAGTCCATAACGCTTCTACTGGGGCAGTGTGGCGCTTTGTGATCGATGAACAGAAAAATGTTCTTGGGTGTTTTGTTCAGGCTAGTAACTGACGATTTTGATCAGCTGAGACAAGTCCACTGTAGCAAAAGAAAAAGGTAACTATGACTGTTTCTTTTCCGACCATACTTATTTTATTCTTACTTTCATCAGGGAGTGAGTGATCGAAGCGAGGCGAGTGGAGAATGAGAGACTGCTTAAAAGGGTTTATGAGAGGGGTGGCTGGAAAGTGACTGGCTTTATCTTTGAAAGAATAGTTGATCCACTTCCAACGTCACAGACCTGCTTCAAGTTTCCAGCAATGTGTCAGTCTGTGTTTGCGTAAATTTGACTTGACGGACCACTTTATATCAAATGTATTGTGGAATTCACGTAACTAAGATATTACTGAAAATATTTTTATAAATGTAAAGACACTATTGATACTTAATATCTGACTAACTGAACGGTTTGAAGGGTAAGAGGGGAGGGGGAGATTGGATATTCGGCACCAGGAATTGGTTTCAATCCTGTGTATGATAGAATAGGTTATCTGGTAAAGGAAGGCTGTGACTGAGTCGGTAGAGAGGAGGTCTACTGTTCCAGTAGGCACGGGTTTGCATCCTAGCTGGGACTGGGAACAGTTTAAAGGATTTAATTTTCGTTAAAGCAGAATTTCGTTATCTACCATAAGACCTGCAGACATGTGAAAACACCTCCGCTAATACCAATTTAGCAGTCCTGAATGGGACTGCCATAGCATGTATTTAATATGGACGGAGGGTGTTAACGCATAAGTGATGACATGTGGGGGTGCAGGATATGCAGGAGGACTGCTAGTTTTCAGGGAATAGTCGGTTAAGCCGATGCAGAGAGTCGTGCACATGAGAGAAAAGAAAAAACTCTGTGGGAAAGCAAGAATGAAGCTAAAAGAAAAAAGAATCACCATACTGAGGGGGTTAATTCATTAGTCATCTATAACATCAGCATTTCATGACGTTCTGCACCGGCGGCTCACATTATATGCAAAGTGAAGTTCCACTGTTGACTCTACCTGTCACAGTGAAAGGTATTATGTGTTATATGCAAAATACAACCTAAAGAAAGGGGAGCCTGATAACTTTAGGGATTACGGCCTCGGTACTACGGCACTTTGGCTTCATCCCTTGAGCCAGTGTGAAGTATGGCTCCTCAGTCTGATGGCATGAATAATGGATTCGAACATGGGTACTGCATTATGGGTTGTGTAGGGTGCTGGCAGAGAGAGAGAGTACTGACACCCATTCTATATGTCAATGGGAAATAAGGGTAGAATAACGATGATGACAAAGATATAGCGGTCATGGGTAGATCCCGGATATTACTAAGGCTTCCGTGTGTTATAAACAGCTATACACTCACGTCAATTAAGCGTATAATGGCAAGGCGAGCGACAGACGTATTACAATGACGGAAAATTATGTGTTCAAAATATTACCTCTAATGATGTCTGAATTATAGCACAGGCATGTTCTTGAAATGATTGGCATGAGCTGTCGATACACATGAAAAAATAAATAAATAAATAAGTATATTCAGTAGGCTGGTTGCTGTCTATCTGGCCGAGCAGACCCGTCGACCCCACGTAAGATGTCCTACATTTATAATTCAGTGCATACCGCGTACAGGGAGCCGGCTCTCCCTTGTGACAGGCTCACGAGGGTCGGGCCAGGATCTCTACGGCGAGGTGCAGGGAAATATGAGAAGATTTGGCTCCAGAGGATATCGTGCAGCTGATCGAGCCAAGCAGGATACACAGCGCCGCCAAGTGTAAGCTCATTATCAACGCCTAAGTGGGTTGATGGGGGATATAAATGCCTAATGACTCAATCTGTGTCATGTGTGTTTGTTCGTGTGTCTCCAGAGATAGCTACGACCAATTCTTGCCTACTAAGGAAGCTCCATAACTCATCTTGCAGTGTAGTTTGTTTGTTGATATTGCACCTCGATATTCTCTTGTAGATTATGTACTCTAAACCAGTGTTAAAAGCAGGTTAATAGTGTGCTAATTCTTACCAAGGTATGAAATGTAAAAATCAGTCGCTGAAGAAATGGTGCAAAGCCATCTATCCCTGTGAAAACATCGGCTCAGGTCGTATTGCCGTAGGTTAAAAACTTCACTCCCATGATGTAATTTATGGTCTTAATGCCTACAGCTGCAGATTTTATGTAACTATAGAGAAACTTTCCCAACTGAAGGAGTTACTCGTAGATTAAAGATTTCGCTACTCCTTTCGCAGTTAGGATTTGTTCTGAAGTTGAATAAAATCGCCTGATCAAGGATAAAACAGAAGATACCTCAGTAAAAATTAACATAAAAATGCGTCACCGGAAGGAAGATGTTAGCATTAAGACGCGCTGGGAACCCTGCAAATCCGACGAGAAAGCGACCACCGATGCCAACCTGATCCTCAAAGACCTGTTAATGGACTTGTCACCCACACCGCCGTCTCACCTGCCCCTTAATTGGTTACGTAATTACCTGGTGTGAACCCTGCCATAGCCCTAATGGAAAGACAGACAGACAGACAGACAAATAGAGAGAGAGAGAGGGGGGGGGGAAAGAGAGACTTATGTAAAGACCTAGATGGGGTGGGGGACAATGGAGACAGGTAATGAGTTTCAGGGAGATTTGGGGAGGGGAGTTGTAGATAGGGAGGGAGGGACTTGGTGTTATGCAAAGCCGTAGAGAAGAGGAGGGATTAAGGAAGGAAGGTAAGAAGGAAGGGACAAGACAGGCAGTGAATGGAAGGGAGAGGGGAGGATGGAGGAGATGAAGGGGAGACGATAGGAAACAAGAAGTGGGAAAGGTGTTGGTGGTGCACAACCTGAGGGCCAGGTGAATATAAATATCACTCAAGCTTCTCCCTTTCTTTCTTGTATACATTTATATTACGAGAGTAGCTCATACGGCATATTTCACGGGGAAAAAAAGCAGGGGAAATTAGCGAACGAGTGCAGGTTGGATGTTGGCAAGTGATAATTACCCAATTCCACGTGTATGGCACTATCAATTACCTTATTATTGGCAGTGCTGATAGATGATACAAGTCACCACCTGAAAGCCTGGGGGAATTAAAAATAACACAGAGTCACTCAAGTGACACCCCGCGGTATGATCCATTGCACCCGACCATCACGAAAGTGACGACCTGCGGTTAAGGGGCTAAGTGCAATTGCAGTTAGTAAAGTTTGTATATGTCCAGTGCGTGTGAGAACAGTGAAGTGAAGTTGGAAAGCATTAAGTGGAATTATTTGGAAAATAAAGACAGTGAACTTTAAGAAGCCAGGGATTATCTTCGCCTCAGCTGATCTTGTGTGCTGTACACCTAAAGGCTGACCATAGGAAGAACGACTCACTGGGCAACGTCCTTCCTATACTGAACTACTGCTGTTGGAGCCTGTGGCAGTGTGGGGACTGGGACGTAACGCTGTTGGAGCCTGTGGCAGTGTGGGGACTGGGACGTAACGCTGTTGGAGCCTGTGGCAGTGTGGGGACTGGGACGTAACGCTGTTGGAGCCTGTGGCAGTGTGGGGACTGGGACGTAGCAATACCTCCACTGACAAACAGCAGGAAAACCGGAAACTCTGACACGTAACTGAAAAATACGAGAAATACTGAGAACATTCCAGTACCTCCTAACAAATCTCACATCTCAACAATATATAATTGTTACTTTTACTATTGAGAGGTGAAATAATGTTAGCATATAAGTTAGGTATATTTATAACGATGAAGCACAGGTAATATAATGCAATCTTTGAAAGAATAAATATTTAACTCACTAAGTATAATTGTGGTAGGAATTATAGTTGATGGTGTTAGTGGTGGTGGTGATAGTGGTAGGTCAGGTATCGAGGTAGGTAGGTGAAATCAGCGTCACTTTGACTACGAGTGGCCATACTACAAGGGTCCATTAGCATCTGTTAGATAAAAAGGACTCTCCCAGCCACTTGGGAGGCAAGACAGCCCAAATCAGTACCAGTCCCAAAACCACATAAACAGGGGGATTGGCATCAGGAAGTGCACCAGGCCGTAAAACTGGCCAACCCTAAAATGGCAAATCAAACTAGAATAACCTAGGAAACTAACAGGATGCACCCGGTAGTGTTGTTGAAACCCATAAATATTAAAGCTTAAATTTTTATCATTGCATGCAATATCCGAAAGCGAAGGTACAGAGGACATGTTGGAACTGTTGTAAGCGAAAAATGGCTGACTCCCTTGTTTTCATAAACCAAGATGATACCGTCACCCTACTCTCTCTCTCTCTCTCTCTCTCTCTCTCTCTCTCTTCCTTACTCCCTACCAACCTCCCTTCTTTCCTTCCTACTTCTTCCCTTCTTCTTCGTCTTTCTCCAGCCTTAAAGTAGTTCTTTCTCCCTTCCCTCCCTCTTCTCCCCAGTACCTCCCTTCTCTCTCCTTCCTTCCCTCCTTATTCCCTTCCACTTATTTCCTTTTATCACCTACTTTCAAACTTAATAACCCTCTTTACCCTCCCTCCCTCCAACTCTTTTTCCGTCCAAATAATCCTTCTTCAGCCTTAATGACCTCCTCACCCTCTGTCTTCTCTCTCTTCTTAACTTCCTTTGGAAACACGACCTCTGAAGTATCTTTTGCATTAAGCAGAATTCCCACACAGATTCCAGGAAGAATTTTGGGAGGAAGTTAAGGGAATTTTTTTTTTTTTCCAGTGATGATTAGAAGTTGTCCAGAGGTAAAAAATGTTGATCATTAGAAAAAATGTTAATGTTGTTGTGGCCAACGGCTCATTAGAACATTAATTCAGTATACTGCAGCCTGAACTTGTCCTTGTATTCTAGCTTACCATCCTCCTTTAGGGGAATTATAGAGGGAAATTTAGGGTCGATTTATCTACCCGCTTCCATCAGCACCACATAAATGCATGCCTTACCAATGCTATTATCAAATTAGAACAGGAGAGGGCCTGATTGATGAAGTAGAAATTATAAGAAACTGCTTTACCATGACGGCGGTCTTAGATATATATTCTTTCCCCTCCAGACAATATTTATTTTCCTTACGAAATTCTTCTGTGCTGAAAGGCTTAGAAATGAAATTAATTTGATTCGAGAGCAAATAATGCACTTTGGAACTGTCGTCATCTGCTATTGTTGCTGTTTGCTTTGGCCCCAGACCATCTTGACTTCAACCCAGTAAACTGCAATCTGATGTTTCACTTTTCAACAGTCCACCCTCCTCTTCTCGGGGGGACATGGAGGGGGTTGATGGCTTGGTATAACCAGTCGCAGATGCACATTGGTATATTGGTGCCACCACGTGAAGGAGCTTTTCTTATCGTCACATAATCCAGCTTTATAAATTTAGGAGACTCATTCTTGCACAGGCATTAAAAAAAAAAATGAATGTTCTGCTCTCACACTATATTAATTTCCTCAGCTCTGGACTGTCTTCATGTAAAAGTGTCCACCAATATTCCATACTCTGTTAACGTTTAGGACGCACATGTGTTCAATCTAATTTACAAGGAAACAAGTCTAATTTCTGATATATGTTGACTTAAGTTAACGATGAAATATGTTAGATAATGTAACAATATACTGTAAAAGGCTTTTATATATAACTGTGTAATTCAATCAGCCTGTTTTTACCTGTTCATCTATACTCCATTTCACCAAGTTTGGCACCATAATCGATGTCGTCAACGCCTGTAGTGTTGATGTAAATTCTCAGCACTAGGTGAACCTCTATTTATTACCTTGAGAACCAAGGTAAAGACATTACAGAAAGATATATCCAGTACTGAGGACCTTTATCGGTGCTACTGGTGTTGACGACATCACTGATATGGTACTGAACTTGGTGAAATGGAGTGTAGTGATATGAATGGAAACATAGAACTTGTCTAGATATCTGTCTGTTATCAATGTGTTTTAGCAGTTAATCAGTCATTCTAATCTGTCAGTAAATCAACCAACCAGTAAATCTATATATATTTTCAGTCAATCTATCTAGATGTTAACTTATTTAAATAAGGTATGCGAGTACTTATTCCCTTCCCTTCAAGTCTTCCAGCGTAGTGTCAGTGCTGCATGCGTGAAATACTGTTTTAAGGCTCTCAAGTACCGCTGCTGTGTCCTTCAGTCGTGAAAATGAGTGTGAGTAATGGATTGGGTCTGGATTGCCTGAAAATGTTGAAACTGATGCATTTTTTCCCCCCCAAAGTGAATGAAAACGTGAGACTTTATTTGTAAGAGAATCTGTGTAATCAGTTATGCACTTATTTGATTATTAAAATTTAATGAAATGTGTGTATCATTATTCCATTGTAAGTGACATTTTACACAAAAAGTAATATGAATAAGAAACTGATAAACAAAAATTGCCTTGAACGACTCCATTCTCAGATATAAAAATCGTTAATGAAGGTTATGCTAAAAAGTCTCTCCTAAGCTTGCCAATAACAAGAACAGGGCGTTAATAGAATTCACTGTATTAAACAGATTAAGGTGCATCATGCAAAATAAATCGCCGAGAAAGATGTGTTACGAACTGTCCTAAGCCAACAAGAACACTGTGATTTTTACACTCTCAAGAGATTCACACTGAGCAGAATAAGATCGTCTGGCGATAGCTGCAATAAAATTTTGGAGATTTCTCGACCATGATATAAAATGGTACAAGTATTAACACTCTCAGGCTCCAGTGACGCGCTTCCAGCTGAATTACATAGCCTGACTTAACGGGAAAACAATAACACAGGCATCCCGATCATGACAGAGTGACACCATACATACTGTCAGGCTTCTTTGACTTACTGCTGAATAAAATACTATGATGTTAGCTTGAACTGATGACCTCAACCCGTCCCGAATATGCGAGGGTTAATGGTACTAATACGAAACCTTCTGTGACTCACTGTCAGCCGAATAAAATCACTTGGCATTAGTTGGAATGAAGTGCAAAAATTATCCCAACCGTCAGAGCGCAAATGAATCTCACAAGCCAACGAGGATACAATCTGTCTGAGCAGGGATGGCATTCTACGTGCACTTAGAGATGCCTCAGTACCTGCCACTTACCTGCTGGAGAACGACCCTTTAATGTGATGGCACAGATATAGCGGGAGAGTTCTGTTGTCTGGTTATGCAAACGCCTCTCAACTCCCTCACAATCCACTAAAACAAGGGTGGTGGATTATCTGATATGGGTAATTTCAGCCTGCAGTTCACTGGGTTCACGTAACAAGAACATTAACAATAACAACAACCACTTCCTCAGCCATTTATTTATTACGTCGGTCTTTAATAACCTCTTGGTCGTTGTTCATGTAAAGTATATCACAGGATGTTAATGGTTAATAAGCAAAATAAATTGCTTAAGAAAAGGTGCTACCAAGCCTCCCTTACCAACTAGTGTACGACCTTAACTCGGAATAAAGGAGAGCCACTTACTTCTAATTCTCTTGCCCCTACAGGCCGCCAACCACTCTTGTACCGCAGAAACGAGGCTTATTAGTGAAACAAACGACCCTGTTTGTGTGACCAGGATCTGGAGCATCGTGTATAAAGGATCTCAGCCGATATGTAGGATCAACGATTCCCCAGAGAAATGAACCGTTATCAGAGTGTGTTGTTTGTCCGTGTTTTTTTAAGCTTTATATTCACTTTACCTTGGCTTTTAAGTGCCTGGTAGGTGTATAAGTTGAGACAAACGTGTCTACAAGCAATTAAGCACAACTTAAGCTTAGGAGAGTTTATAAATACCGGGTTTGGACTCTGGGGTAAAAATTGGTGGAAGTCTGGTTATTGAAGGCGAATCTGGTTTACTACTTAATGCTCCCGCGATTCATTGTGTCAGTGGCAATTATCTGAGTCTGTGGCCACGTTATCGGGAATAACAGTAGGGCCATTAGCAATACAAGCCACAAAGTACATCTGTTATCTTTACCTGTTTTAGATTACACCTTTACATAGATCGCTTTTCTTCTTTCCCGTTACGTCCTTTTTCTGTTTTTTTTTTTTCATGAAAATTTCCTATCTTCTTTTCTCCCTTCCTCATTGTGTTATTGGCCATTATCAGAGTTTTGTGGTCTGGGAGTATCTTCTTTTTTCTTCTTTATCGTTTCCATACTCGCTTCTTATTTTTTTCTCCATTCCATTTTCCTTATTTTCTTTCCTATTGTTTCCTTCCTTGCGCCTTTCCATGATCTTTTTCCTTTTCTCTTTCTGATAGTGGACATTATTTGAGTTTGTGGCCTCGTTCTGGAAAATAATGGTAGGTTAGCAGAAGCAGATATCACACACCGCATGCTTGTCAGGTTTTATCACTGCTCCTTGCCCGTTTCCTTTCCTCTGCTGGTCTCTCAGTTGCTTGGTTTGTTTTCCATTTCTTCTCGAGACGACTATTTTACCTCTGTATTTATTTGATCGGAGAATACACAGTTTATCTATATTTTCGTTTCTACTCTTGCACATTTCAATTTCTTTTCATCTTGTTGTCTTTGTGTGAGTGTCAGTATTGTTTGAGTCCGTGGCATCATTATGGGAAATAATTTTGGTCATTAGTTGCAGACACACACAGCAATTGTCTTACGGGAGAATTATACTTACATGACGCATTATTGCTTATTGTGAAGATACAGTATTCTCAGCCCAACCATGACCTGAACTGTTGCACATTCCCAAAATCAACATTTTCTTATGTAGATCCACCCCCTCAAAAATTCGTCGCGCTACTGAAGTTAAATGGTAATGGCGATGAAAGAGAAGTAAATTAAAAGTACGTTCCATGTTGGTACCCCAGACTATATAATGTAGTACGCTGTGCCAATTTGCATATTTTTAGAGAACTAATAAACACTAAGAATTACATTTGCGGTACCATACATCACAGTGCTTCCTCCACGCTTCAGGCTATGAGTGGCACCTTTTTTCTTTAGGGTACAAAGTTGCTTATCTGTTTAAACAATGAACGGCAATGTGAAATCAAGAGCCATGTATGAATTATCTGAATATATTATCGTTTCTTACCCTACGTGCTTCTCTCTTCTTTTATTCCCCTTTGTTTTCATGTAAGAAATTTGCGTTAGAGGGTATTATGATAATCCGTGGCCTCGTTGTGGGGGAATTGTGATACGGTCCTTTGCGGTATGTGTCAGTGAGTACGGCATATATTTTTCCTTTTATTATCTTTAAAAGTTATTACTGTCATCATCATCATCGTCACCTTTATTTTTATCGCCCTCCAGCGAGGCGGTAATGTAACGCAGGTATAATCGTCATCGTTATTTTTATACCCCCCCCCCCCCTAGCGAGGAGATAGTGTAACACAGGAATACACTACATGTGACATATGTTTTGGGGTGCTGAATTCAAAAATGAAAACTGTTTCTCCATCACATAACATTTTTTCAGAGAACCCTTTCTTTAGTTTTCAGTTACATTTTTTTTTCTTTACCATTTCACGCTATTTACTTATGGATATTTTATTACTATGATAATTTGTTTGGATTTAGTATTTTCTATATTAAAATGCGTGTCTAAAACATCACAGATATTTTAGTTGATAGTAAGCCAGATAGATGGAACACAACACAGTGATGAATCATATCAGTACTGAAGTGCAGCAAGTGTGACTCAGTGTGACTCAGTTAGCGCGCCAGTACGCATGTAAATTGCTTTCAGTGGAGTGTTTCTTTTTTTAATCAGTTATTTCTATTCCAGCTGTGATGTTTTGGTGAAGAAGTAGTGAAATTTATACATTTTTTTCCCTTTTTTTAATCTTTACAGATAATTCAAAATGTTGTTGTAGTGCTAACGATCAAATTATGGCGTCTAGTGGTAGTGTGAACAGTTCTGATTTTTTTTGCTACATTTCTGGAAAATTTGTACTGCCTACTGCCTTACCTTCCCCGTGCCCAAGGGATTCCTCTACGTGGACATGATTTACACATAGAATGATAATGTAACTAGAAAAATGAAATGAAACTCAAAAAGCAAAAAACGCAACGCTAATACAGAAAAAGACAAACTTTAATATTTATTTAGTGTAACAGTGAATTAAGCTACCAGCAACAGTAGTCAGCGCAAAAAACTATTGATGCGTTAAAATTCGGATGGAGAAATATTTTGAGACTATAGGCTGTAACTAACCTGGTGTTGCTTATTCCAAACTGAAGTGAAGCTGACGACTGTGAGACGTTTGATTAATAACGGGAACATTCGGCGACTGTCTTTGCTTTTCTTCTACAGATCGGTAAAATAAAGATTACGTAACGCATAGTCCGTTCTCTTCTGCCTCTCCTACAAAATTTCCATCTTTATTCTTTCTAACAAGCATGGTGTTTTTGTATCTCTCTCCTGGTTGGTGAGTCGATCCGGCAGAAGAGACTTAAGTATTACTTGCTCCTCTAGACACCTCTTAAGGAACTGCAACCTCTGCTTCCCACGGTGTGCACGTAATAATGAAGAAAGAAAGTCTTGACAGAGAACTCGAAGGCTGGGGTTTGACTCAAGGAAAGCACTGAAGGCGTACGTGGTGTCCATATTTGCACAAACTTCACTTCACCGTGAAGATATGTATGCAAAGTAACCACAGGAGAAATGAAAGGAGCGACGGTGAGTACTTTCGTATATTACATCTTCAGACAGAGTGAGACAGAGACGTGAAGGGTAGAGGTCTGTTGATGATGTTTTAACTTTCCTGCCAAGCATTCTGGGTAGTAATATTGATGGTATTCCCTCTGAAAACATTATCAAGCTAATTAAATTGTGCATAGTAAATTCGTCTTTTACCTTTGAAGGCAAATATTACACACAAAAATTTGGCATGACCATGGGTAATCCCCTCTCCCCAGTTCTGGCAAATATTTACATGGAATACTTTGAGAAGCATTTACTGACCTCCGTAAAGGAGCAAAACATAGTTTGGCTCCGATACGTGGATATCCTTTGCTTCTGGCCTAATAGTCTCCCCACTGATGAATTTCTCCTGAAATATATTCGTTAGTTCCATCGATAAAGTTTACTCATGAGATGGAAATGGATAATGAACTGCCATTTTTGGATGTAAAAGTTATCAGGGACCAAATGTTTTGAAGACTAAAGTATACAGAAAACCTACAAATATTATGTCATATGTGCATTATTATTCAAACCATCACATTAATGTAAAAAGATCTGTGTTCATATCCATGTATTTGAGAGCATATAAAATTTCAGACCCGGAATTTTTAGATGATGAACTAAAAATGATTCAGAGCATTGGAAAGAAGCTAAAATATCCACCAGGTGTACTAACTCAGTGCCACAATACTGCCAAGAAACGTTTCCTTGAAGGAAAAACTAATGAGCCAGATCGCCAGAATTTCCAAAGAACCCTTGTTCTCCCCTTCCATGAAAATTTTCTTGATGTTGTTCAAATACTGAAGAAATTTAACGTACAAGTGGTAGTCAAATATGAGAACACCGTCAAAAAAACCCTAATCAAAAACAGCCCTTTCAGTAATTCAGGCGTTGTTTACAAAATCCCATGTAAAAGCTGTAACAAATTTTACATAGGACAAACTGGGAAAGATTTGGAAACTAGAATCTCAACATAAATACAGTGTAAGGACAGCCCAACAGAGTAATGGTTTATTTCAGCACAAAGCATCCAGTGATCACCATATTGACTGGGCCGGCTCTAAGGTTCTAGCAAGATCAAAAAGCTTTGATGAAAGAAATGTAATAGAATCTTGCCTAATTTCTGGCACATATGAAAAGAATGTAAACATGAGCTATGGTAATTTTAAGTGTGATAAATTGTTAAATGAATTAATTTTAAAGAAGTATCCCCCAAACTAAATGTTCCTTGCAGTCTTCTGGTAGTGTAGTCACCCCTGTGTGGGACACACCTAGCATTAATCCTCTAGGTCTTAAGTTAAACCGCGGTATTTTCCCCGCCCCCTTTTTTGTCAGGTGCATCCCTAAGGATGCTGCCTATTGTCATCCTTTGTTCTGTGTGCCACTCCCGGCTGCGGGTGTGCATAAAAGACCTCTACCCTTCACGTCTCTGTCTCACGAAAGTACTCACCGTCGCTCCTTTCATTTCTCCTGTGGTTACTTTGCATACATATCTTCACGGTGAAGTGAAGTTTCTGCAAATATGGACACCACGTACGCCTTCAGTGCTTTCCTTGAGTCAA
>JAGKTI010013484.1:0-22968 GCA_018397915.1 Birgus latro
GAACAAGTCCTGAGGGCTGATGAAACGGCAGCTCCAGCTCTCCCTGTCATCAGCTTTCCATCCTGCTTGGGAGTACTGCCCTGCTCTACTGGTGCTACAGTCTCCTCCTACCCCCGGAGGGAAGTGCCAGGACCACCTCCCACAACCCCGCAGTTTGTGGGTTAACAGCGGGACAGCTGCGATGTATTATTGCCAAGGTCCGAAGTTTCCCGGCGCCAAAACTCAACTGCTGTCCCGGGAGGAGGCAGGCTGCTTCTTTTCAAACTGATTTTGATTCAGTTAGCAAACTTTAGTGCTTCCTTTGTCATACAGGAATGAATTCAAAGTAAAAGTAAATAATACGATACTATTTTGTAGTAAGGCTCATTATTCTGTCAATAAGAAGAATAAGTATCTCAGCCAATCAGCAACAAGTAGAGCTGGAAGTGGGCGGGGTATCAGTAGGGGGCGGGGCACTAGAGAATGAGACAAACGCTACTAGTATAGCTCCACTAGCCATATATTCTGAGAAAGTCTCTGCTGAGGAAAAGCAGGAAATGCTGAAAAATATGACCACAGCACTGCCAAGGAAGAAGGGTCTGCACCATTTGATGAAGACGAATGATAAGGCATCATATCTGAGAATCTCTAAGTTTGTCACCCAGAAGTCTAAAAACCTCTTCCAGTGTTTGAAGCTGGATACTCCGACAAGCATCAATGACCTCTTCCCCATTCCTGATGTCATGGCCCACCTCAAAGTGGTCCGTGACATTGCTGAGCAAGCAATCAAACTGGCAGTGGACTACAACAGTGGTCTGATGAAGAATGAAGAAGAATGACAGCTGATCTTCCATGTTGTGCAGCACCACAGAGCCCTCTACGACTCGACCAAAAATCCCACATGTAATAAACTGATTATACTTGTTGTTTAGCTAAAAAATGCTGTTTCTTTTTCTACCACATTGT
Organism: Birgus latro; assembly: GCA_018397915.1. Lineage (NCBI taxonomy): Eukaryota > Metazoa > Arthropoda > Malacostraca > Decapoda > Coenobitidae > Birgus > Birgus latro. The sequence continues at coordinate 946 of JAGKTI010013484.1, forward strand.
TAATTTTTACCTTTCTTCACCATACCCTTCACGTACTTAGATCAGTTAGATTTACAGAATGCAGGGATAGTGAGGCATGACTTTTCATTGATAAAAATCCATAAATTTTTGCTTGAATGCTTTGTAAAGTGGAATCAGTTGCATACTTTGCCCACCTAAATATTCAGATTTTTCTTTTTTCTCCCATATAAGTGCTGAAGACCCTAATGCACTGCCTCCTGATATACACAGTTATGAGTTCTTCCTCTCTCATGGGGACAGGGTCCACCTGCCCAGGCAAAGATTTGGGCATCATCCATCCCTCTTGAGTTATCAGAAGAGGCTGGATGACTCTGTCACAGATGCCTGTCCAGGATGCAACACAGCATCCCATACTTGCTCATCATGGAAGACTGCATTGCACACAATTGCTTGGACCAACAACACAACATTCATTCCTTGAGAGCTCTGTGGGAAAGTCTGGTTTCGGCCGTATTCTTCCTTAGGGACTCGGGGCTGTTCGGCCAGACTGCCTAGGGAACAACAACTACTACTACTGCTACTACCATTTAACTATCAAGTGCATCTACAGAGAGAGAGAGAGAGAGAGAGAGAAGTATGGATAGCTTTGTTTATGAGGTAGAGGTGGGATTCTGAATGCTTGAATGATGTGTGGCCAATTTCACAGAGTGTGCTGTTTAATTGATTAAGGTGTCTGGCAATAGGTAGATAGATAGATAGTGCTGTTTGAATTTGGCTACTTTCATGTCTCTCTCCTTTATTATACGTTTGTTTTTCCATTTTATTTTACTGACCTTTCATTGTTATTGATTGTATAGAAGCATCCCTGAATTCTCTCCCAGTCCCTTGAAAAAGGAAGATGGCAGACTGCTGGTGAAGGGGAACTTTAGTCTGCAGTCTACCGAGTTCATATTCTGGTTGGTTAAGGAGGCTGTATAGCACCTCCTCCTTACCAGTTGACTTCTGTGTCTGGGACATTGATATATTTTTGTTGGTTATATAAGTAATCAGCATGAATGCAAAGAAAATATAAGCAGCATGAGAGAATACTGAAGTGTAATAACCAAAATAAATTGGTAAGAGAGAGGTGCCTGAAACCTTCTTCAGCTGACATCAGTAATGGGCCTTGGTGATGAGTCCAGGCTATATGTAATGGGGATCTTGGTGGTGATACTGGACCACAGTAGTAAGGCACTGCTGATATTAGCATATTTTTATCACACTGCATGGGTGGCCCTGCAGGGGCAGTTATTTGCATGTGGTTGATGGGTCTGCCTATCCAGACAGACAGGTTGGTCAGCAGCAACACTGTCAAATAGCGTATTCGATCTGCTCTGCGAAGAGATGGGCTTTAAGCCTTTGAAAGCTGGCAGCTGACTGGTTGTCCAAGTGCATTCACTATGAACAGTTTCTAGTGTTTTTAATTATTTTTATTAAAAGAATTGAAGTGTGTGCTGAGATGATTAACTGTAATGGGAAGAGTGGAATGAAATGCTTGTTGGAGATATGGAAGAAGGCATGGATGAGTGAAACTCTGCCAGCAGAGTGGAAAAAGGCACTAATTGTACCCCTGTACAAAAACAAAGGTGAGCAAAGTGAGTACAAGAATTATTGTGGCATAAGTCTCTTGAATGTTGTATGGAAGGTATATGGAAGAATTATTATAAAGAGAGATATCAGAAGTCTTAGTGAGTGATGAACAGGGTGGCTTTAGGAATGGCAGAGGATAATTATGTGGATCAAATATTTGCAGTGAGACAGATAATGGAGAAGGCATGTGAGAAAGACAATAAAGTGTTTATGGCATTATGGATCTGGAAAAAGCATACGACAAAGAAGACAGAGAAGGATTGTGGAAGGATTTGTGCATGTAAGGTGTAGATGGTAAGCTGCTTGGTGCCATCAAGAGTTTTAATGATGGAAGTGAGGCATGTGTAAGGGTAAATGGGCATCTAAGTGAATGGTTCAAGATCAGTGTAGGGATTCAACCAGAGTGGGTGATGTCCCCATGGTTGTTCAGTATATCAGTGGATAGGGTGATGAGAGAAGTAAAAACACACATAATGGAGAGAGGGATGGCGTTGGTATTGAATGGTGATGGATGGAATATCTCAAATTTGTTGAATGCTGATGATGCAGTGCTACTTGCAAATACCGGACAAGAGCTTGGTATGCTAGTGCAGAGTTTCGTAAACATCTGTGGGCGTTATGCCTTGAGAGTAATTGTAGTAAAGAGTAAAGTGATGGTTATTGAGAGAGAAGGTGACTCCCAATATGATGTTAAAGTGAATGGAGAGAGACTGGAATTGGTGAGAGTTCAAAACCTTGGTACAGTAATAGAAAAGAGGAAAATGTGCAAAAGAAGTGGATAGTAGGAAGAAGAGTAGCTGGTGCTATGACGGCCTTGATAAGAAACAGAGGCTTAAATGTTGCAGCTTCGCGAGGCTGTCAGACTATGGTATTTCATGAAAATGAAAAGTCAAGGGTAAGAATAGTGGAAATGGGACTGCTGAGGAATGTATGTGGAGTGCAGAGAGTGAATAAGATATGGAATAATGTGATATGTGAAAGATGTGAAGTGAGGAAGCCTGTGGACACCAGAATCGAAGAGGGTGTACTGAGATGGTATGGTCATGTGGAGAGAATGGATAACAATAGAGTAGTGAAAAAGGTATATATGAGCAAATTTGAAGGAGGGAGAAGGTGAGGTAGGCCAAGAAGATGGTGGAGGGATATGTTGGATGAGTATGTAAGGAAGAGAGGTTTGGAAGTTGGTGAGGCTAAGGGACCGACAGTAGACCGAGCTGGAAGGATTAATTTTGTGTGGAGAAGTGCATAACCAGGGATTTGGCACCCCTTTTTAATGTAACTGCGTTTGGATTGGCTCTGTCAGATAGATATATGTGAAGCTACAGAACATGGTGAAATTTTTTTGTCCTATCTGATGGAGCCTGGATTTCGAGGGTTGAATGATGAGTAAATGGAAGCATGGCCCTTTGATTTGCACAAATTTGGGCTGTCTGGGTATTGCTACTCCTCTCCCTGCCCTAGGGTGGGAAAGGAGGTTCGGTTGATGATAATTTATCTATCTGTCTGTCTATTGCCAGACGCCTTAATCCCGTAAAGGGTGGCCACAAACAAATCACCTCCATGTCACTCTGTCCCCCACCATTTCACTGCCCTGCTCCCAGATCACACCCCTCTCTCTCATGTACCTTTCCATTCCATCCCTCCATCTCATCCTTGGTCTCCCTCTCCCTCTCCCCCCCTCCACCTCACTCACATACACTTTACTCATCAGTCTCTCTCTCTCTTTCTCTCCATCCTCTCCACATGGCCAAACCACCTTAATGTGTTCTTCCTAAAGCTTCCTATCACATCCACATCCACACCACAACACTCCTTCACTTCCTTATTTGTTAGTCTGTCTCTCCATGTCACTCCACATGCTCCTCATATAACTCATTTCCACTGCTCCCACTCTTGGCTTCTGTCCCTCCAATATGGTCCAAGCTTCACTTCCATATGTTAAGTTGGTATCACAATACTGTCATGTAGCAGCTTTTTCATTTCCATGCTCACATCCCCGTTTCTTACCACTGCTTTCAAGGAACCAGCAACCTTTCTTCCCTGCTGCACCCTTTCAAGCACTTCACCCTCTAAACTTCCATCCTTACTCATCACACTACCCAAGTATTTAAATGAACTCACATTCTCCATATCCTCCCCATTCAATCTCACTGTACATTCACTGACATCACTTCTCTCGAAGACCATCACTTTACTCCTCCCTACATTCACCTTTAGATTCCGTTTCTTACACATTCTTCCAAATTCATCTACCAAGCCTTGCAGCTCCCCTTCGTCTTCACTTAACAACACAGTATCATCTCCAAACAACAGTCCAGGGAGTTTCCAAATACTGCCCTCTCACACTAGGGCCACTCCAACATCCACTGCCCTACCTTGTATCTCTTTTATAACCCCATCCATATACTGATTGAACAACCACGGAGACATGACACATCCTTGTTTCAATCCAATCCTCAAATTGAAAAATTCACAGAGTTCACCATCCACATGCACTGCAGCCTTAGCACCCTCATACATACTCTTCACGGCCTTCAACAACTTCCCATCTACTCCATATATTCTTAAGACTTTCCACAATCCTTGTCTATCCACCCTGTCATATGCTTTCTCCAAATCCGTGAAGGCTGCACAACTTCTTTCCCTTCTCTAGAGACTTTTCCACTAAAGATCTAAGAATGAATATCTGATCTACACAACCTCTTCCCTTCCTAAAACCTCACTGTTCTTCTCCAACTAATTCCTCTGTTATTACCCTAACTCTGTCAGTAAGTATCCTACCATATACTTTTCCCACTACACTAAGAAGGCAAATGCCCCTGTGATTACCACACACTTCTTTTTCCCCTTTTCCTTTGTACAGGGGAATAATTATACCTGACTTCCAATCCTCCGGGATTCTACCTTCCTCCCAGGCCAATCTGCACACATTCCACATCCATTCTATTACTATCTTTTCCCCATACTTCAACATTTCACAACACACTCCATCAATTCCTGGGGTTTTCCCCATTTTAACTTTCTTCATTGCATCCACAACTTCCATCCTACTGATTCCTTCCTCTCTTCCTACATCTCTCCTTCTCCCTGCCATTCTCCAGCCACTTGTACTTGCATTACCTTCATTCTCTATGTTCAACAATTCATTAAAACAGAGGTTCTTAACCTGGGGGGCGCACCCCCTTAGGGGGGCATGAGTAAATTCCAGGGGGGGGCGTGAGGCCGGGGGGAAAAGTAGGAATTTCTCTAATTATATTTGTAATTCTCGAAACGAGCGTGGCCAATATCAAGATAATTGTGAAAGAAATACAAAATATGCTTGGATGGCTTTATGAACTACGATAAGAAGTAGCAATACTTCTAGATTCACAGCAGAAGGCAGATCATGTACAAGTTCCAGTCTGAAGGCTTTCTGCTATCTCTAGCTTACCTGGTGGACATCTTCGAAACGCTGAATGCAATCAGCCTTAAACTACACCATTCGAGCCTTCATGGCCAAACTCGACCTCTGGAAATATCGAATTCAGGATGGAAATACAGCCAGTTTTAGTAACTTGGATTCTGCTTTCTTTCACATATACCTTGAATCTGTTGAAAAAAAAAAAAATCACTCATCTGACTGACTTGAAAGCAGAATTAATCAGATACTTTCCAGATATAGATGAGAAGCGTGAAACCTGTAAATTCATCAGAAACCCATTTCAATGTAAGGTAGCTGATGTTTCGAAAGAAGTGCAAGAGTATTTTCTTGAGTTGAAGTTCAACTCCTCAGCTGAGGAAGACTTCAAAGAACTGGATCTTGAGACGTTCTTGGTCAAGTACCTTCCTGTTTACCCTCTGATCTTACATCAAGCTCTTCGGATTCTAACTGTTTCCATCCACGTCTCTTTGTGAAGCTGCATTTTCCATGCTCATTGTTGTCAAGACCAAGTACAGAAACCGGCTGAACGTTGAAGCGGACTTATGTTGTGCACCCTCTGGCATTCGACCATGCATTCAAGATCTGGTAGCTAAGAAGCAGAGTCAAGTATCTCATTAAATTAGTAAGAACGTAACCTCATTAAATATGCTGGGTATATTGTTTGCACAGAATTTTTGCTTAATAAAATGACTAAAAGCACCCTTTTTTTCAGTTTTTCCTTAAAATCTTGGATGGAATTTTATCAATTCGGTTGAAGATGGAGGGGGGGGGCATGGAGAGAAGAACCAAGTACTAGAGGGGGCGTGGAGGGAAGGACCAACTACTAGGGGGGGGCTTGGTAGTAAAAAGGTTAAGAACCACTGAATTAAAGTCTTCTCTCCAGCTGTTTACTTTTTCTCCCTTCTCTACTAGTAATCTACCATTTTTATCTTTTACACCCCAACTAACTTCTTTGGCACCCTGTCTAACTTACCAACATATCAAACTACAGCTACTCACACAACATAATACCCAACATCTGGAAGCATGGGATTATCAACACTATCCCCAAACCCAACAAAGACCCCACGTTACCTTCCTCACACCGCCTCATCACACTCCTCTGCACCCTCTCCAGTCACAGAAAGACTGGTACTACAACTAGTAATACCTCACAGCCCCACCCCCCTAGCCCCATCACAACATGGTTTTAGGCCACTACACTCCACAAACACTCTTCTTACAGATCTTACACAGAGTTTTTGATGGCATGGATTCATCTAGGCCACCACATAGAACACTCCTTGTCACACTAGACATTAGTAAAGCTTTTCAACACAAACATGCACAATAACACAAAAAGATCGCTGGCAAACTACTTAGCATGCAGATGTGCACATGTAACTTTTGCCGGTCAGTCTTCGAACATCAGAAACTTCACAAATGGCGTCCCCCATGGATCTGTTTTGTCCCCTACACACTTTAACCTATACATGCATGACATACCCACACCCCATACACCACAAATACACATAGCTTCCTATGCAGATGACATAACACTTACATGTACACACCAAAATGCAAACACAGTCACACACAGCCTCCAACCTTACCTCAACACACTACACGAATGGTTCACTACAAACAGGCTCAAAATAGCCCCAGCCAAATCTACAGTGACCCTTCTCACAAACTGGACAGCAGAACACAGTCACATCCCACACCTCACCATAAACAACACTCCCCTACCACACACACACACACACACACACACACAAAATCCTTGGTGTAACATACAATACATCAATGTCATTTAAACAACACATCACAAACACCAAAAATAAATTAACACCTACTCAGTGCCTTGAGGTCACTTGCCCATACACCATTTGGACACAAAGAAACCACCATCACAGTATACAAACAGTGATGTTCAGTGACGAATTATGCAAGCCCTGCTTGAGCTCCTAACCTCACAAAAACACATTATAACACTCTTCAGACCATACAAAACATAGCCCTAAAAATAATCACAGGCTGCACAACTACTACACTACTACACATACACACCACCTACACCAAGAAACCAAAGGCCTCAAAGTAAAGGATCATCTAGACATGAGAGGCACCCAAATTCTCGCTGCAGCCTTCACAAACCCACAGCATCCACTACACTACATGACAGCACATCCACACACACCAAGAAACATTAAAACAACACCCAGCACACGATATACACAATTACTGTCATCTCTTCCCCTCTGCCCGCCTCAGACAAGCTTCCAGAAGCCTGTTCATAATCAAATCACTCGCCTTTCCATTCAGTCACTTAAAGACAACACACAGCTGCATGCACGGCTCCCTGATATCCATCCTTCCGAATCCTACCTCCCTCATGAGGACAGGGTCCACCTGGCCAGGCTGAGGTGTGGGCATCATCCAGCCCTCTTAAGTTATCAGAAGCTGGATGACTCCGTCGTTGACGCCTGCCCAGGATGTAACAAAGCACCCCATACAATTAAGCACATCATGGAAGACTGCATTGCACACAGTCACCTACGCCAACAACACAACATACACTCCTTGAGATCCTTGATAGCTCTGTGGGAAAGCCCGGTCTCGGCCATGGCCTTCCTTAGGGACTCGGGGCTCTTCGGCCAGACTGCCTAGGGAACAACTACTACTACTCTCTTTACCTCTTTCCAGAAGGTTTTCTTAGATTCCCTCCACTTCACACTCAGATTCCTTCCAAATTCCTCATCCACTCTCTTCTTACTACTCTTTTCACCTTTCTCCTCCTCTCTACATACAACTCTCTCTTCTGTCTCTCAACTTCTTTGACGCCCCTGTTCCTCATCCTCACCTATGCCAACAACACAACATACATTCCTCGAGAGCTCTGTGGGAAAGCCCGGTCTCGGCCATGACCTTCCTTGGGGACTAGGGGCTGTTCAGCCTGACTGCCTAGGGAACAACTACTAATACTTCTATTCTCTTTACCTCTTTCCAGAACATTTTCTTACATTCCCTCCACTTCACACTCAAATTCCTTCCAAATTCCTCATCCACTCTCTTCTTACTCTCTCTTACTAATCTTTTCACCTCTCTCCTCCTCTTTACATACAACTCTCTTCTGTCTGTCAACTTCTTCGACACCCCTGTTCCTCATCCACTCACTATATGCTTTCTTGTTTTGTGCCACAGCCTCTCACACCTCTTCAGTCCACCATGCTGTTCCCTGAAGCCCCTTTTGTCTTCTCTTCACCCCACATACCACCTCACATGCTGCACAGATTTCTTCTGTGAATACCTTGCACACACCTTCCACTTCTCCCATCTGCTCCAATCTATATTTACCCAATTGCTCCTCCACTTCCCTTTTATATTCTGCCTTTTTTCCATCCTCTTATAACTTTTCTACCCTCCTTGTAAGAACTACTTCCTCCTGTCCTTGTCTTCTTCTCTTCCTCCATTTTGTTTGGACTTTAATTTTGACCACCACCAAGTGGTAACAAAAGTGATAACAAAAGTGACGATAAGTTTGCCCAAATAAAATATTGTGTATACTACAGTTATTTGCCTAGATTAATTTGACAGCGTGGCCGTTATTTGCATAGATTAATTTAAAAACAAGGTCTGACAAAGTTTATCAAATGGCCTAGATACATGTGAAATTTTGCTTTTTCAGGAGAAATCAAAACGTACAGTAAAGGTAAAGTTTTATGAGCACCTTAATTTTTTCCAAATATTTAGGCAAATTAAGGTAAATTATGTCATTACTGTGTAATTAGTTATAATCTAACCTAGTGAAACATTGGATGTGCAGTGAAAAATGACATTCCCTGAATTTTGATATATGGTAGACACGGGGAGGGGGTTGGGAGATGGCCGCTCGTGGGATCCCACTTGACTAAGCAAACTAATGTTCGAATTTACTGGAGTGTGTTTTGCTGTTGCATCGGTTTACATCATGCTTTGTACTTTCGCATCATCAGTAAGTTTTCTTTCGTTTTACTTTCGAATATCCAGTTTCAATTTATAACAGAGCTATGATGAGGTATGGACTGCTGGATATTTAAAAGTGTTGGTAGCATACAGCTTCTTCACTCATGACCACCAGTCATTTTTCATTGCAGGTCTGATGTTAAGCTAGAATGTGCATAATTTAGCAGTAATGACATACTGTAATTTACCTTAATTTGCTTAACCCAAGGAATCCCATCGACGTATGGGTACGTGACGACGTTTTGTCACAGCTACACCCATCGATGTACGGGTACTTCGTGCAATTGCAAGGGTCATAATTTGCACAATTTTTAAGTTTCATGGGTGATTTCTGGTAGGCATATGTGGGAGGCCTTCCTCTACCTGCTGTCAAGCGGGGATACTGCCTGGCGTCAAGCGGGGATACTGCCTGGCCTCCCTCCCCCCCACACTGGGCAATTCACCTGTTAACAGCAACCTGGCTAGTAAAGGTATGTTGCCCCACGGTCTCTCCAATGATGAAATTCACGGTGAAAATGATTCCTGAGGTAGAGGACAAAGAAGTAAAGAAGATAGAACAAGAAACAAACAGAAGTGATGAGGTGGTAATGTCACAAAGGAAGGTGCCATATGTGAATGTGTTTGGTGACAGAACAATGCTTCTATTGCCTGTAGAAATGTGTGAAAACCAATATAGTCTTGTACTACACATAAAGTCGTACCAAATACATAAGTAAATACATAATTTAAAGTGGCTTGAATTAGTTAACCCTTCCATAGTTCGTTTTCTTTAGCCAGGTACTCTGAGAAAGAGGGAAAACGTAAGGCTGACTCATCACCTGTAGCACCATTTATAGCCTCAGGAGGGCGATTTCCCTATGAATTTTCGATGTTTCTCACCAAAAGTGAAGGTTTGAGCCAAAAAAAAAAAAAAAAAATCTGAAAATGCTTGGGACTTGGGGGTATCGGATGTTGGAAATCGGTCGGGACGTGACGGGTTAACCCGTGGGCTGCAGCAAGGGGTCGTCAAAACATCTGCCGTGGTGCAGAAAAATGGCAATTTTGGGCACACTTTCAGATTTCCATGAAATGTATATCAGTGGCTAGGAAGTTACATTGTGCAGCTACCCACAGACTTTTTTTTCTTATTGAATTTGGTGTGGTTTTGGAGAAATAATTGTCAGAAATTACATTTCTGGCAGGAACATGAAAACTATGAGAGAGAGAGAGGGAGATAGAGAGAGTGATGCGTATTGAGGCAGACGAGACAGGCTGTAAACTTGCTTTTGCCAGTCTCCCTGCTTTCCAGGTGGGTTGCCAGTTACACCCATTATTTACCACCCTGCTCTTGTTCCATTACTTCTCATTGATTTTGTTATTCTAAATAATTTTGACCCTTGACTGCCTTTCGTGGGATGATAATATTGCGGAAAATGCGTTACGAAGTGCCTACTTTTAGGCCATTGTTGCTGGTGCAACTTAGCAACTGGGCTCAAAATAGGGTGTGGAAGTGAGAGCTACAAGTTACCTTAATACCCCATAAATTTTGTGTCACACTGATCCTTGTAGAACCTTTGTGGTGCATTGTTGAAAATATTGCTCTCGAGAGGTATGTTGCAGCCTTATGAGAGACCACCACACGATGTATGTCGCAGTCCATGGGTTAAACATGGGGAAAAATCATGGTACAGTACATGCAAAACTTTACCTGGATGTGTTTTGATTTTTCCTTAGAATTCAAAATTTCACACGTATCTAGACCACCTGATAAACTTTGTAAGGCCCCGTTTTTAAATTAATCTGTGGAAATAACTATGTATACACTAATATTTAATTGAGCAGACTTATTGTCAAACTGTTGTTATAACTATTATAATAAAAATGATTTAAAAACATTGTTAATAATGAATACACTCGGATGGTCAATCAGCTGCCAGCTTTCAAAAGTTTAAGACTCATCTCTTTGCAGAGCAGATCAAATAAGCTATAGTGCAGCCTCCTTAGGGTTTGTGACATCTGTAATATCTGTATTTTTATACCCATTCCACTTTTTTATTGTTTTATTTTTATTCATCATCTAATCCTGTGTTGCCCCAAGAGGAGGGTAAGAGCCTGAGGCTAGGTAAGTTGGTCCTGAGATTTAAAATGAGAGTGACCAGCCACACTCATCCCTGAGTGGCCTTATGTGAACAGTAAACCCCAACCATCCCTTGGATATAAACCAACACAGGCTCAAATCGGTTGGAGCACCTTAACCTGCTGCGTCCCGGCTGTTTTTTCACCGTTGACTCCCCCCAATCCGGCAGATTTTTTATCTCCCCCCCCTCAAACCTCCACCTTTTATGAGAAACATTGGAAAATACCAAAAAAAAGTGCTTACCAGAGCTTACAAGTGCTCAGTGCAGGTGACCCTCCGAACACCTGGTACTGTCTTCTCTGGAGCCACACTGCTGCTGTCACATTTTCTATGGTAGGGGTAACTATTGCAAACCACTCAGACTAGGTAGATATTTCTTCCTTTGGTACGAATTTATATGTCGTACAAGAATATATTGTTTTTCACACGTTAATATAGGCAGTATAAGCATTGTTTCACTCACTGAACATATCAAAATTGCCATATTCTTGCACAGTTGACTCACTATGACTTGTTTCAACTTACATTCTATTTTTCAACTTACATTATACCATTTTCCACCTTGTAAAACTGTTATCACATATTTACAGGCCTTACTAGTATAGTGAGCGTCATATATCGCAAGAATACACAGCATCAGTAATGTACTAAGGTGTGGTAATGCACTAATGTATAAAGGTGTGGTCAGGCAGTGTCACCACCTGGCAGCTGGTAAGAGGAAGGTCTCCCACATATGCCTACCCAAAGTCACCCGCGAAACTTGAAAAATGTGCAAATGACAGATCTCGCAGTTGCAGAACGTACTTGTACGTCGACGGGTGTCGGAGTGAAAAAAAAGTTCTGACATACCCATACATTGATGGGACACAGCGGGTTAATTATCCACTAAACCACCAGCTGCCATAGTTTGGTTATATGGTTACCACCCAATGTAGTGAATGGTTTCTTGGTGTACTGGAAACCATTTTGCTTGTCACTGAGTGTAGAATCACCTGTAGACAGAAGGAAGAGGAAAGAAGAAGGAAAGAAGGACATAAGAGGAAGGAAGGAAAGAAAGACATAAGAGGAAGGAAGAGAGGAAAGGGCAGCCATCCATTTGCAGCACTACATGGTGTGAGTGGATGGTGAGTGTTCCCACCTACCTTGATTATTTATATTTATTTTTTATTTTTTATTGGGATAGACCAGTTTTTTGGAACAGGGTGTTAAAAATGGATTATTGGTACTGGGGAACTGTAAAATGGGACACCAGAAATTGGGTCTTGCCTGTATATGTGAGGGTATAACAGTGCCATTTTGCAGGTAGTGATGATGATGATTATGTATGTATATGTGAGGGTGTGATGGTGTCATTTTCTGTAGCCAGATGCCTTAATCTCAGAAAGTGTGGTCACAATTTTATCTCCACCATGTCGCCCTTCAGTGTGAAGCCTGGGGGGGCTTAGTTTACGATGGAATAGTTATGAGGTAGAATGAGACTGGAGTGTATTGGTGTTGTGATGAGGAGGGGTAGATTGATGTGGTTTGGGTGTTAATCCTTGGGGTAGGGTTGTGAGAGATAGATAAAAAAAGACCTGGGATGAGGTCAATGAGCATGACCTCAGGGATAAGGGACTGAATAGGGAGGCTGCTAGAGATAAGCAGCATGGAGGGCTGCCATTAGGTGACCAAAGCCAACGCATGCAAGCATGTTGGAGCCTTTAAAAATTAAAATTATCACCTCCCATGCGTGCCTTCTCCCCACCTCACGCTATTGTTATTTGCTGCATCTCCACCTCATTCATCCCCATGGTTTTTCAGGTTGTTATTGTGGTTGGTGATGGTCCTGGGTTCTACACCACAAGGATTCTGGCAGTGATGATGGACCAGGCCATGAGGCTGCTGCTGGAGGGTGTGGACCCGAAACGCATGGACAAGGTCACTCGTGCCTTTGGATGGCCTGTTGGGTCTGCCACACTGGTTGATGAAGTTGGTATGTTGTTCACAACACTATATCCCCTTTTACTCTACCTGAGTGTAAAACTATCATCCATTCATCTTGAATACTGAGCTGCAGCAGTAGATTAACATTAGAGTGATACAGAGTTCTATATGTCTATCTGTTGCCAGACACTATCATCCCGTAAGGGGTGGCCATTTGACTTTGAGTTATTTATTTTACGGGGAGGGGCACTAACCCTCCACCAACCCACTCGTTGACGTGTAGGGAGCACGAATGGTTTGGTTATATGGTTACCATCCATTGTTGTAAATGGTTTCTTGGCATACAGGAAACCATTTGGCCTTTCACTCAATGTAAAGCCACCTGTAAAGGAAAGAAAAGCAGTAAGAAGTGACAGTTAAGATGGGAGAAATCGGAAGAGAGGAGGGCAGGCACAGAAAAAGAATGATAAAGGCTAAGGAAGAAGTAGGCAACACTACATCAAGTGAGTGGATGATGGTCGCCACCACCTACCACAGATACAGAGTTGCAACAATAATATAACACTAGGGTATGATGCTAATCACAAGGAATTGTTGTGGAAAGGATAGAGCCATAGTGCTGTCTTATTCAGCCATTGAGTTATGTCCAGTAAGATCTAAGAGGACAAAAATCTTGGCCAGGTTAAGGGAAAAGGACTATAGAGGTAATACAGGATGTTTTCATTATAAATCATGGGTATGCTCTAAAATGTTACAGCTTTTTCTACATAGTTGATACTGTAACTAGTGGCCTCAGTGTGTTGTCATCAAATGAGTTGTGGTTGGACTGATAATATTACCTCTGGTCTGTATTGAATAATATCTGTCTATCTATTGCCAGATGCCTTAATCCCGTAAGGGGTGGCCACAAACTAATCGCGTTCATGTCGCCCTGTTCCTCGCCATTTCACTGCCTTGTTCCCAGCTCACACCCCCCTCATATACCTCTCCACTCCATCCCTCCAGCTCATCCTTGGCCTCCCCCTCCCTCTCCCCCCCTCCTCCCCATGAGAGGATGATGTGGAGGTCTGTCAGATCATATGATTGTGGTATGCAAGATTAAGCTGAGAGGAGCGAGGTGGACCAGGAGAGAGAGGAGCAGTCAGAGAGATAGATTGAAAGTTGAGAAATTGAGGATCAAAGAAATGGCAGATGAATACTCGTACAGGACCATAGTAGGGGAGGATTCAGAATCGGTAAATTGGAATGAAATGGATCTGGACAGCCTTTGGAATACATATAGGGATTGCTTAGTTAGGAGTGCTAAAGTGATGTGTGGTATGGCAAGAGTAACAACAATGAAGAAAGGTATGGCATGGTGGGATGAAGTGGTTAAGAGAGCAGTGGAGGAAAAGAGGAAGAAGTGGGTAGAGTGGTTACAGGACAGGGGTTCATTTGAAAAAAGAACTGAATATATTGAGAGCAAGAAGCACATAAAAAGACTAGTGAAGAAATGGGATTAGGTGAATGGTGATCTAAGAAGAAAAATGAATGCAAACTACTCTGAAAATAGGAAGTTATTCTGAGAGGTGCGTACGTGTGAAAGTGAAAGCGGAAAGAAATGTGATGGTGTGAAGGACGTAAGTGGTAGATTTTTAACTCATGGGGATAAAGTAAGGACTAGATGGAAAGAATAATTTGAAAGCCTGATGAATGAGAATAGAGAGAGCAGAGCATTTGTAAATATGATTGGTTGTGGGAATGTGCAGAGTAGGAATGCAGTGCTAGGAGATGTGATACTTGCACAGGTGAAGAGTGCTATGAAGTGGCTGAAAAATGGGAAAGCAGCTGGGGTTGATGAGGGTTATGCAGAGATGATTAAGTGCAGTGGGAGAGTGGAATGAAGTGCTTGTTGGAGATACGTAAGAAGGCATTGATGAGTGAAACTGTGGCAGCAGAGTGGAAAAAGAGTGTGATTGTATTGTTTTCGTTTTTGAAGGCTGCAACATGCTTGCATGCGTCGGCCTTTTTGGATTGGAGCGTGTAGCATTTTATGACCGGATGCCCTTCCTGATGTCTACCAATGGCCCTTGGGTGGATTTGATCCTCCGACCCTACGGCCAGAGCGGAGCGCTCTAACCCACTGAGCCACGGCTGCTACAAAAATAAAGGTGGTCAAAGTGAGTGCAAGAATTATCGTGGCATAAGTCTATTGAGTGTGGTAGGGAAAGTAAGAGAGATATCAGAAGTCCTAGGGAGTGATGAGCAGGGTGGTTTTAGGAGTGGCAGAGGATGTGTGGATCAATTATTTGCAGTGAGACAGATAGCAGAGAAGGCTTGTGAGAAGGACCATATGGTATTTATGGCATTCATGGATTTTTATGCATCCAAGGGGTTGTTGGGGTTTATGGTTCACGTAATGCCACTCAGGGATGAGTGAGGCTGGTCACTCTCATTTTAAATGGCAGGACCAACTTGCCTAGCCCCGGGCTTCTACTCTTCTCATAGGGCAATGTAGGTTTGGATGATGAATGTGAATTGGTGTGCGCATATGACAAGGTTGTGTGATGTCTCCATGGTTGTTCAGTATAATTATGTATGGATGGGGTGATGATAGAAGTAAAAACAAGAGTAATGGAAAGGGGGATGGCATTGGTAATGAATGGTGGTGGATGGAATATCTCAAATTTGTTGTATTGTAGATATTATATAGGCATTAGTAGATTATCACATAAACACAATATACAGGCTGTAGTGTCTGATGGTAATGTCACTAGGAATGTCAGTTCACAGTAAGTAGTGTCTGATTTCACATGATATCTGTACACAGTCTGTTGTCCCAGACTATCAAGAATCCTTAACATACGATGTTTCTCAAAATATCCTCGTAGTCCAAACAACCAAGAAACTCATGACGTATTCAAACACGTGAAAGGCCACAGGATATCTAATCAGACACTACACCTTACCAAACATCCTCTCCCACCTGTATATAATGGCAGAAAGAAGCCCTTCACATCAGAAGGGGGTAGAGAATGCCCGAGAGCACAATTAGGGTAGAGTTGGCAGAAAGGGGGTAGATAATGCCCGAGAGCACAATTAGGGCAGAGTAAGGAGAAAGGGGTGACTGGCTGTCACGCTAAGCTTGTTTGTAAATCACTATCAAGATAACTGTGCAATAAACTCAGTAACCCAAGAGTGCTGTAACGCACCTCATTGATAATACTTCTCGCGACTTTATTCTGGTTGTGCTAAATACAGTAATCCCTCTAATATCCGGACGTCCAATAACCGGACATACTCACTAACCGGACATTCTGGGCTGCCCAACCCCCAAAATGAAAAAAAATCCGAAAAAATCTATTAATTTTCGATTTTTTGGGACCGCGTCAGTTTGAATTTCCCGCGCGCGCCGATCCCCTCTGTTTACATGTTTACACTCGTGACGCCACTATCGGTCACCATTACCCACTCCCCTCCTCCCTCGTGAACAACTCCGAAAATGGCGGCCGAAGTGATTGCTTTTGTGGTGATACCCTACCTCCTACAGTGCTTGATACTGCTTTTCACCTTCTTCATCATGTGTGTGATGATGGCCCCACCTCCTGAGAAGAGGAAAAGAGTGGTTCTGACTCTGGAGAAGAAGAGGCAGATATTGGACAAGGTGGACGCCGGGTGGTCAACAGAGCGCATCTTACGTGAGTTCAACCTCCCTCGCTCCACCTTGTTTGATATCAAGAAGTCCCGAGACAAACTACAGCAGTACACGGCTGATTTCGCATCGAGGACCAGACGAAACGTGCAGAGGAAGGTGATGTTTACTCCTAAGTATGCAGACATCGACTGCTCCACGTTGATTTCATATCGACAACAACGTGCTGCTGGTGTGTTGGTACGTGGAACGGAGCTGAAAGCTGCTGCTGAGACGTTCACAAGGCTCCATGGATCGTCACTAGACCACACGGGAATTTACTGTTGTGTACAGTGCAGTGAAGTGATGTTATTCCAGTTATTAAAAAAAAACGTTGGTGAAAGTGTTGGTGAGAAGCGCTGGTGATTCTCAAGTGGAAAGGTGTGTCAGGTGCAACGTCTTCCTGTCAGAGTCTGAGATGATAGAGTGGGTTATTACATCAGGACGGCCACTTTTTGTTCGTAAGTACCCTAACTTCATGCCTAACGTGTTTTCATCATGCTGTACTTGTGTTAAAAAATTACCGAAAACGTTAATCATAATTTCCTGCTTGCTATTTAATTTTTCCATGCATGGTTCTTAAGCAAAACAGCTAGAAAAAAGGTTGAAGCAGTGAATTTCATGTCTGGTCCTAACCTAACCTAACCTAACCTAACCTATGGTTACCATAAAGATTTTCATGCCTAACGTGTTTTCATCATGCTGTACATGTGTTAAAAAATTACCGAAAATGTTACTCATAATTTCCTGCTTGCAATTTAATTTTTCCATGCATGGTTCTTAAGTAAAACAGCTAGAAAAAAGGTGGAAGCAGTTAATTTCATGTCCGGTCCTAACCTAACCTAACCTATGGTTACCATAAAGATTTTCATGCCTAACCTGTTTTCATGATGCTGTTAATGTGTTAAGAAGTTACCCTAAATGTTAATCATAATTTCCTCCTTGCAATTTAATTTATCCATGCATGGTTCTTAAGTAAAACAGCTAGAAAAAAGGTTGGAGCAGTTAATTTCATGTCCGGTCCTAACCTAACCTAACCTATGGTTACCATAAAGATTTTCATGCCTAACCTGTTTTCATGATGCTGTTAATGTGTTAAGAAGTTACCCTAAATGTTAATCATAATTTCCTGCTTGCAATTTAATTTATCCATGCATGGTTCTTAAGTAAAACAGCTAGAAAAAAGGCTGAAGCAGTGAATTTCATGTCCGGTCCTAACCTAACCTAACCTAACATTGTGTTAATCATAATTTCCTGCTTTTAATTTAATTCTTTCATGCATGGTTATTAAGTGCACCAGCTATGAAAAAGGTTGAAGCAGTGAATTTCATGTCCGGTCATAACCTAACCTAACCTAGCCAAACCTAACCTAACCTAACTTAACCTAACCTAACCATTTTTCTGGTAGCAATTAACATCATTTACTGTATTTGATGCTTTGTATCCAATAATTTAGTGCGTAAAATGTGAGAAAAGATGATTTCCATGTCCGATACTTACTTATACTATGCTGGCAAGTTCTGAGCTCTTATGACTCACTCATCCCTAAATCATCATTTTTTGGTTAAAATTCAATAAATTCATGCTATGTATGCATTATTTATGTGAAAAGGGACCTAAATAAGTGCTATACATGTCCAGTAGGGAGGTAGGAAGGTAGTTTTCTGATTTAGGTTAGGTTAGGGTCATGAAAAACCAGTGCTGGAGCTTCAGGACCAATATCCGGACAAAACCAATATCCAGACATGCCTTTGGCTCTATTACGTCGGATATTGGAGGGATTACTGTAATCCATAATCGACTTCTCTACAAGTACCTATGACCATGCTATTGAGATTGGTGACAGCGGTGAACCACGATACGCTATGCTATCGAGATTTCTGACAGCAGTGAACCACGATACGCTATGCTATCGAGATTTCTGACAGCAGTGAACCACGATACGCTAAGCTGTCGAGAGTATGCTGATGATGCAGTACTACTTGCAAATACCGGACAAGAACTTGGTAGACTAGTGCGGAGTTTTGCTGGTGTCTACGAGTGTCGTGCCTTGCGAGTAAATGTATAAAAGAGTTAAGTGATGGTTATTGAGAGAGAAGGTGACTCCCAGTGCAATGTTATAGAATTGGTGATTGACTCCCAGTGCAATGTTATGGAATTGGTGAGAGTTCAAATACTTGGGTACAGTGATGGATGAGAGAGGAAAATGTGCAAAAGAAGTAGAAAGTAGAGTGACACAAGGAAGGAAAGTAGCTGGTGGTATGAAGGCCATAATAAGAAACGGGCTTCAGTGTTGCAGCTGCATGAGGCTTACATAAAGGAGCGTGAATGCCAACTTTAACATATGGGTGTGAAACTATGGTGTGGCATGAAAATGAAAAATCAAGAGTAAGAGCAGTGGAAATGGGACTGCAGAGGAATGTATGTGGAGTACGGAGAGTGGATAGGATACAAAATATGATTCGTGAAAGATGTAAAGTGTGGAAGTCTGTGGACACCAGAATCGAAGAGAGTGTAATGAGATGGTATGGTCATCTGGAGAGAATGGATAGCAATACAGTGGTGAAAAGGTATATATGAGCGAATTTGAAGGAGGGAGGAGACGAGGTAGGCCGAGGAGAAGGTAGAGGGATATGGTGGATAAGTATATGAGGAAGAGTTGTAGCTATGGAAGTCGGTGAGGCTAAGGAACTGACAAGAGATTGAGCTGGCAGGATGACTTGTGAGAAGGAGTGCATGATCAGGGATTTGGTAACCCTTTTTAATGTGACTTCGTCCAAATTGACTCTGTCGGATATGTTTATGTGAAACTTCAGAATGTGGTGAATATTTTTGGCATATCAGATGGAGTCAGGTGGAGCCAGGACTTGAATGATGTGTGAATGGAAGCGTGGCCCATTGGATTGGGCAAACTTGGTCTGTCTGGATGTTGCTACTCCTCATCCTGCGCTAAGTTAGGAAAGGAGGTCCGGATGATGATGATGTTACTCCCAGGTAGCAAACTATTTAATTTCATTTAAACAGCACTTCCATTTGTGCAAAATCAGCTTTAAGTGATGTTTCAAGGAACCTATCTTGTGTTAAATTGACACTCTCCTGAATAATAAAGTTTTTTTCAACTGAAGTAGTAATCTCTACCATCCGGACGTCCACTATCTGGATACATCACTATTCGGATATCGTGGGCTGATGGCCGAAACCCCAAAATTGCACCCAAAAAAAAAAAAAAAAAAAAAAAAAAGAAAAAAAATCCGAGTTTTCTGGCCGCGTCAGTTTGAATTTCCCGCACGCGCCGACTAGCTCCCTTCCCACCCAGTCTCCCTCCTACTAGTTCTGTCTCAACTCCCATGAACAGTGGACAGTTGTCCGATTGTTTGCGGTATTTTCGTTCTTGTTTAAATAATCAAAAGTCACAGTGCTAAGGATTCAGTGTAGTTAAACACTGGATTACTGAACATGCTTCAAGAGCAATTATGACCACTGTAAAAACTTTAGAGATGGGGGTAAACAACAATCATGGACTGTAAGTAAACATTGTCAACTGCTAAATATTTTCCATAATCACTTCTAAATCCTCATTCTTTGGTTACATTTTATTTACTTCATGCTTTGTGTCCCATATTTGAGTGCACAGGCTGTGAAAGAGGTGATTTTCTCAGTGATTACCATGTCTCTTACATACGTTCACTATCTAGTCAACTGGTGAACATTTTTGCCCCACACCTCTAAATCATAATTTTTCTGGTTACATTTTATTTACTTCATGCTTTGTGTCCCATATTTGAGTGCATAGGCTGTGAAAAGGTGATTTTCTTAGTAATAATCAAGGCTCTTCCTTACATTCATTATGTTGTCAGCTGGTGAACACCCCTGCCTTACTCACCTCAAAATCATCATTTTGGGGTTAAAATTCGATTAATTCATGCTTTGTGCCAATTATTTATGTGAATGGAGTCTTAAGTGCTATGCATGTCTGTTAGGGAGGTAGTAGGTAGGTGGTTTTCTGATTTAGGTTAGGTTAGGTTAGGGTCAAGAATGACTGGTGCTGTTGGTGAACAGTGAACACCTTTGCCATACCTAACTCTTTTTCTGGTAACAGTTTATTTACTTGATGCTTTGTATCCCATATTTTAGTGCATAAGATATGAGATGAGGTGAGAGAGGCTGTGACACAAAAGAAGAAAGCATATAATGAGTGGATGAGGAACAGGGGCGACGAAGAAGCTGAGAGACGGACGAGAGAGTTATATGTAGTGAGGAGGAGAGAGGTGAAAAGATTAGTAAGAGAGAGTAAGAAGAGAGTGGATGAGGAATTTGGAAGGAATTTGAGTGCAAAGTGGAGGGAATGTAAGAAAATGTTCTGGAAGGAGGTAAAGAGAGCTAGACAGGGTGCCAACGAAGTCAGTGGGGGTGTGAAAGATAAAAATGGTAGATTACTAGTGGAGAAGGGACAAAAAGTAAACAGATGGCGAGAACACTTTAATGAACTGTTGAACATAGAGAATGAAAGTAACACAAGTGTAAGTGGCTGGGGAATGGCAGGGAGAAGGAGGGTTGTGAGAAGAGAGGAAGAAATCAGTAGGATGGAAGTTGTGGAAGCAATGAAGAAAGTTAAAATGGGGAAAGCCCCAGGAATTGATGGGGTGTGTGGCGAAATGCTGAAGCATGGGGGAGAGATAGTAATAGAATGGATGTGGAAGGTGTGAGATTGGCTTGGGAGGAGGGTAGAGTCCCGGAGGATTGGAAGTCACGTATAGTTATTCTTCTGTACAAAGGAAAAGGGAGAAAAGCAGTGTGTGGTAATCATAGGGGCATTTGCCTTCTCAGTGTAATAGGAAAAGTATATGGTAGGATACTTATTGACAGAGTTAGGGAAATTACTGAGAAATTAGTTGGAGAAGAACAAGGAGGTTTTAGGAAGGGAAGAGGTTGTGTAGACCAGATATTCTTTCTTAGATCCTTAGTGGAAAAGTTTCTAGAGAAGGGCAAGAAGTTGTATGCAGCCTTTATGGATCTGGAGAAAGCATATGACAGGGTGGATAGACAAGGTTTGTGGAAGGTATTAAGAATATATGGAGTGGATGGGAAGTTGTTGAAGGCAGTGAAGAGTATGTATGAGGGTGCTAAGGCTGCAGTGCATGTGGATGGCAAACTGAGTGAATCTTTCCATTTGAAGGTTGGATTGAAACAAGGATGTGTCATGTCTCCATGGTTGTTCAATCTGTATATGGATGGGGTTATAAAAGAGATACAAGGTCGGGCAGTGGATGTGGGAGCGGCCCTAGTGAGAGAGGGCAGTGTTTGGAAACTCCCTGTACT
>JAGKTI010013485.1:0-22968 GCA_018397915.1 Birgus latro
TCCTCTGTGTGGGCGTAACTGTTGCCGCAGCTCGCTGTACGGCGACAGACGCAGCAGACTACATCTCCACTGGACCACTCCTCGCCAGGTTCGGGGTGGGGCTACTTCTTTAGCCCCATATAGCCAGCAGGAGACGGCCACTAGCCGCTCAGAATCTGCTTCCTTCCCTCAACCATACCAGGTGACGGCCACAAGCCACATATGGGGGGAGATGGTCACAAGCCACACACGTGGGGTGAGACGGCCACAAGCCACACACGGGGGGAGACGGCCACGAGCCACACACGGAGGGAGATGGCCACAAGCCGCACACGGGGGGAGACAGTCACAAGCTGCACACAGGGGGAGATGGCCACAAGCCGCACACGAGGGGGAGATGGCCACAAGCTGCTCCCTCAATAAAATCCCCAAAAGAAGTGGAACAGGTGATGGCCACAAGCCGCACCTTGGTGACAGCCACAAGCCACACCTTGGTGACGGCCACAAGCCGCACCCCCAGAGTAGTGATGGCCACAAGCTACGCCTCTGTCAGGAGGGACCCGTCACTGTGAGGGCCACAAGCCACACCTGCAGGAGGGCGATGGCCACAAGCCATGCACCTGCGGGCCCTCTGGGAAGAGGGACACCAGTGACGGCCACAAGCCACGCACCTGCTGGCCTTCTGGGAAGAGGGACACCAATGACAGCCACAAGCTGCACCTGCACCCCAGTGACAGCCACAAGCCGCACCTGCACCCCAGTGACGGCCACAAGCCGCACCTGCACCCCAGTGATGGCCACAAGCTGCACCTGCACCCCAGTGACGGCCACAAGCTGCACTTTGCGGGGCACGACACCCTTGAGCAAGTGACAGCCACAAACTGCACTCTGCCCACCGGTAGCCAAGGGCATGAGCCCTCTGTGACGGCCACAAGCCGCAGGGGGGAGGAGACGTCCACAAGCTGCTCTGCCAATATTGCCCTTGGGGACTCGGCGACTGCCACAAGCCACACTAGGAAGGGAATGGCTACGTGCCGCCCCTTGCCTCCTACCCCAGTGCCATCCCCACCTGAGGATTTCCCGGGTCTGCTAGAGCCTACCTGTAGCGGCTCGGGTATCCTTCCCCCTTCCCTTAATGGGGGCACCCTCTAGCTGGAACAACAGCTGGAGGAGACCTGGCTAGGCCCTCTGATACCAGGGGTCCTAGCCCTCCGGCTTGCCCCTCAGCAGTCCCAATCCCTGCTGGGCTCTTCACCGTCAAGCTGCCGCAGTCCACCCCTGACAGACGCTCAGTAGAGAGACTGCAGCCTCCGGACCCACTGAGACGTCCCCAGGACCCCGGAGCATTACCTCCCAAGCCCCACCCAACGACCTCCTGCACTGTTAGAGTGAGCGCAGACAAGCACGCCTGCTCTCCTTGTTTGGGCCCAGCCCCTAGGCCCGACCCCCCCCTCCTGGGCTCCTCGGGAAGGGCACCAACATCACGCCACCCTCATACCACTCCCGGATGAGACAACCACAGCCCGGCCTCTTGATGAGGCCCCAGACGAGTGCGAGCAGCCTGGCCTCCTGACGAAGGCCCTTGCAGACGCCCCGACAACCAGCGGCCTTCTGACGCAGGGCACCATTCTGTGCGCAGACACGCACCAAAACATCTCAGCACTGCACCCTTTCATAATTTTTGACTCCTCCTGCCGTGTGTATGATGGATACCTGGGGCTGGATCTTCTTCAAAAGCTCTGGACAAGCATCGACTGCTATGGGTATTGACTCCAGTTCAACAAACCTCCAGACTCCAGCCCCCAGTCCATCTGCCCATGCATGCCCCCCCCAGCCCTAGCCCCATCCCACCCCTTGTTTTCTCTCCCCGCCCACCCCCACCTTCCTCGCTACCATCGCCTCCACCCTCACCATTCCCGCTCATCATGAGGCCTGGTTGCAACTAAACTGGTCATCAGGAAACCCCATTCTCTTCTCCCATGCCTTATCCCCCAGAACCCTCTCCTGCTGCCTACTCTCCCCCACCTTCCTCCTCCCCCACCACGACATGGTGTGCATCACTAACCTCTCCACCACACCTCTTACCCTACCCAAAGGGTTAGTTGTGGGAGAAATGAAGGAGGCTGAGCCCTGCACACCTTCTCATGCCCCCACCTCCCTACCTCCCTTACCCCCCACCTCTCTCCCCACCAAGCGGACAGTCTTCGCCATCTACACCTGGACTTTCAGGACCTATTTGCATCGGGACCAACTGATATAGGCCACACCACTGTCCAGGCCCACGAGATCCACACCGAAGGACCACCGATTTGCCAACCATCCCGGCGAAAAAATCCCCACCAGTGAGCTGAGGAGGACCGGAAGGTCCAGGAAATGTTAGATGCCGGCATCATCTCACCTTCCACCACCCCGTGGTCCTCCCCCGTCGTACTAGTAAAAAAGAAGGACGGGTCAGTGAGATTCTGTGTGGACTATCGACGGCTCAACGGTATCATCACCAAGGATGCCACACCCTTGCCCAGAATAGATGACTGCCTCGACTCCTTATATGGAGCATCATTGTTTTCCACCCTGGACCTCCAATCAGGTTATTGGCAGGTCCCAGTCCACCCTGACAACGGAGGGAAAACTGCCTTCTCCACCAGTAACGGGAGGCATTACGAGTTTGATGTCCTGCTCTTCGGACTCTGTAATGCCCCTGCCACCTTCTCGCGTCTCATGGAGTCCGTCCTTAGTGGCCGCACATGGGAGACTTGCCATCCACACTTGGACGACGTCACTGTCTTCAGCAGGACCTGGGCCAACCACCTCCATCGCCTCAAGCAGGTCTTCCAGTGAATCAGACAAGCTGAGCTGAAACTTAAACCATCTAAGTGCGTCCTGGCAGCATAGTGCGGCTAAGTGCGTCGCCGACATCACTAAGCCCCTCCACGACCTAACTAAGAACGGCGAACCTTTCATATGGATGGAAGAAAGAGTTGCAGCATTCAACACTTTGAAGACCAAGCTTATCACTTCCCCCATCGTTGCCTTTCCCGAGTACAACCTACCATTTCGCCTATACACGGACGTATTGCTCATACCGATCGGCGCCGTCCTGGCACAAGTGCAGGAAGGACAGGAGCACATTATCGCTTGTGCCAGCCAAACTCTCAACCAAGCTGAGAGAAACTATGCTACCACTAAGCCGAAGTGCCTCAGGATAGTCTGGGCCCTAGAGCACTTCCGGGTCTACGTGTCCAGCACTAAGGTCACCATCATCACTGACCATCAATCACTCCAGTGGCTCCGCCAATCCAACACCCAAAACACACAGCTCATCAGATGGAGAGAGACATTGCAAGATTCCCACTACGAGATCTCTTACCGTCCCGGAAAACTCCACATGAACGCCGACGCTCTGTCTCGGCTTCTGGTACAATCCATCCACCCAGAACCAGAGCTGATGCAACGATGGCAAAATCGTGATCGACCCAACTGGATACCAGCCCACGTTTTTTCCAAGCTACCAACAAGGTGATCACCTTTTCACACAAATTGCCCTTGATACCTTGACCCACCTCCGCTCTAGCAATGGAATATACTTGGGCACAAAAAAAATTACTACAGGTGTTTTGGGATATCTACTGGAACCCAAGCCCCTCCAACTTGGCCCAACGAGTGGTTCAAGCCTGCCAGGCCTGCACCCTCAGAAAAGACATTAACCGCACCCCCGGCCCCGCCAGCAAGATCACGGCTCACAAGCCCTGACAGCTCCTGGCCATGGACATAGTAGGCCGCTTACCACTGAAAGCCGGCTAGCATTACATAATCATGTTCGTGTACAGCTATACATAATCATGTTCGTGTACAGCTACTCTAAAGTTCCTCATCGCCTGTTCAGCTAAGGAACACCATGCTGTGGCAGTAGCTGAAGCCCTCGTCTGCTACGTCTTCCCCTACTTTGGTATCCCACAGGCGCTACATTCTGACAGCATGCCAGAATTCACTGGAAAAATATGGCAAGAACTCGCTATCATCTTCAGGTACCAAGTTTCCCACTCCTCCCCCAAGTGGCCCCAAGGAAATGGAATATGTGAGAGGAGTCATCGCACCCTCTTAAACCAGGTTGCGAACACGGATAGAAGAAACAAAAGGTGAAGACTGGCCTGTCCACGTAAAAATTGTACAGTGGGGACTAAACTCCTGCCCCTGAGACGATGACGTCTCTCCCCACGAACGTGTCTTTGGAGAAACCTCTCTTCTCCCCCTCAGACATCACCTCAAGCCCCCAACCATGTCCCCAGCGTTCAATCCCCTTCACCACCTAAAAAGCAGGTTAAACCACCTACAAAAGCAGCAAGACCTCAAGCCGGACACCACTCCCACCAACCCCTACAAGCCAGGAGACACAGTTATGGTGACCTGACTGCCAACCCCAAACAAACTGGCCCCTCACTTCACAGGTCCCTACACGGTTATCCAAGTCCCCAATCCATACCAAGTCACCATCAATTATCATGACACCCCCCACACCTACTGTAATAGACATGTGAGGCCATACAGGGCAAGCACACCCCCACCCGCTCTTCCCCCTAAATCCCCCGGCTACGCCACCACATCCCCCCCACAACCCCCACATCTCCCTCCGACTCCTACTCCCTATACCTCACCTCCTCAACCCCATCTCCTATCCCCTCCTCTCCACCCACTGCCTCATCACCACCCTCCTCCCCCTCTGCACCTGCCTCCCCTGCCTCCGACGTTGCATCACCTCACCTGCCCACCCGCGCCATCCTTCCTACGCCGCATAGCTTGCCGCATTGCTCAACCCTTAATCCACCACCCCTCCTCTCACCACCATGTCCTTAACACCTCACACCCACTGAACAACTTGCACCACCCCTTTTACACCACATTCCACCAGCACTGCCACTACCCACCCCCACCACCCCACAACCCGCTCCATCCACACCACCTCCACCACCAACCATCACCCTCTGTTCCACATTGCGC
Source organism: Birgus latro (assembly GCA_018397915.1). Lineage (NCBI taxonomy): Eukaryota > Metazoa > Arthropoda > Malacostraca > Decapoda > Coenobitidae > Birgus > Birgus latro. Next base: position 4,975 of record JAGKTI010013485.1, read on the forward strand.
ACCCCTCCATACCCCTCCTCACCCATGCCCAAACTCACCACCTCCGTAACCTGATCAGGGCGAGTCTCACGCCAACCCCAGCGATACATCACCACCCCCTCCCCCTCACCACCCTCAACCCCAACACCACCAAACTCCAACCAGGTGACATACCACATTCACCAGTCATGTGGAAAGCACCACCACCCACACTCCCAAGGGACATCCTCAGCTCTTCCTGTGATCTCGTCAGTGGCTAGCATTCAGCCACGGCCCACCTTCACCACCACACCACCTCCGGCCATGAAGATCCGCAGCATATCTGGGCCCCCACCACAGGGAAGAAGAAATGCATCCGAGGGACCCTCCACCTACTGTGCCTCCTCCGGGAGTCACCCCAACCCTCAAAACTATTCATTACTTTCACTAACAACCATGAGCCGGACACCATCACCACCTACTGGACCTCCCTCCTACAGCATCTCACACCACAACGCCAGACCACCACCACCCATACCTATCATTCCCAGGCACGGGGACGTGACTTTTTCGTCACCGACAGTGGTGAAATGCAGAATACTGAAGTGCCTCATGAACCTTACCCGGGTGAGACACCCACCCCAAAAGGAGACATCCAAGGAGCAGAAATGGTCAACACGGGCTCCGTGCAAGATGGACGCACCTGTGTCTTTCCCGCATGCCCCTCTCACACTCAGGTAACTCACCACGGAGTTATCAGACACAGCGAACTACATCTTTGCCGGACCAGCCCTCACCAGGTTTGGGGTGGGGCTATTTCTTTAGCCCCATATAGCTAGCAGAAGACTGCCACTAGTTGCTCAGAAGCTGCTTCCCTCCCTCAACCATACCAGGTGATGGCCACAAGCCACACACGGGGGGAGACGGCCACAAGCTCCACACGGGGGGAGACGGCCACAAGCCGCCTCCTCAATAAAAACCCTCAAAGAAGGGGAACAGGTGACGGCCACAAGCCACATATGGGGGGAGATGGCCACAATCCGCACACGGGGGGAGACGGCCACAAGCCACACAACGAGACAGTCATGAGCTGCACATGGGAGAAGACAGCCACAAGCCACACAACGGGGGAGACAGCCACAAGCCACACAACGGGGGAGACGGCCACAAGCCACACAACGGGGGAGATGGCCACAAGCCACACATGGGGGGAGACGGCCACAAGCCACACACAGGGGGAGATGGCCACAAGCCACACATGGGGGGAGACGGCCACAAGCTGCACAAAGGGGGAGACAGCCACAAGCTGCATACGGGGGGAGATGGCCACAAGCTGCTCCCTCAGTAAAACCTCTCAAAAAATTGGAAGAGGTGACGGCAACAAGCCGCACACGGGGGGAGATGGCCACAAGCCGCACACGGGGAGAGATGGTCACAAGCCACACCGGTGGAGACGGCTGCAAGCTGCACACGGGGGGATACAGACACAAGCCACACACGGGGGAAGACGGCACACGCCACTCCTGCTTTAACCCCAAAAGAAAAAGGGAACAGGTGACGGCCACAAGACGCACCCCTGGAGTAGCTACGGCCACAAGACGCACCCCCGGAGTAGCTACGGCCACAAGCTGCGCCTCCGTCAGGAAGGACCCCTCACTGGTGAAGGCCACAAGCCGCACCTGCAAGAGGGCGATGGCCATATGTCGCGCACCTGGGGGCACTCCGGGAAGAGGGACACCAGTGACAGCCACAAGCTGCATCTTGGTGTCTGTCACAAGCCACACCTGCACCCCCGTGATGACCACAAGCCACACTTGCACCCCCGTGACAGTCACAAGCTGCACCTTGGTGATGGCCACAAGCTGCACTTGCACCCCCGTGACGGCCACAAGCCGCACTCGGGGTGTAGTCTTTGTGGGGCACAGCGCCCTTGAGCAAGTGCCGGCCACAAGCCACACTCTGCCCACCGGTAGCCAGGAGCACAAGCCCTCTGTGACGGCCACAAGTCGCAGGGGGGAGGAGACGGCCACAAGCCACTCTACCAATAATGCCCTAGGGGACTCAGCGATGGCCACAAGCCGCACTGAGGAGGGAATGGCTACGTGCCGCCCCTCGCCCCCTACCCCAGTGCCTTTCCACCTGAGGATTTTCCGGGTCTGCTAGAGTCTACCGTGGCTCGGGTATCCTTCCCCCTTCTCCTAACGGGGGCACCCTCCAGCCAGACCAACAGCTGGAGGAGACCTGGCAAGGCCCTCTGATACCTGGGGTCCTAGCCCTCCGGCTCACCCCTCGGCAGTCCCAATCTCTGCCAGGCTCTTCACCATCGAGCTGCTGCAGTCCACCCCTGGTGGAGGCTCAGTAGAGAGACCACAGCCCCCGGATCCTCCAATACGTCCCCAGGACCCCGGGGCGTGACCTCCCAAGCCCTACCCGATGACCTCCTGCCTGGCAGAGTGGGAGTAGACAAGCGCGCTTGCTCTCCTTGTTTGGGCCCAGCCCATAGGCCCGACCCCCCCCCATGGGCCCCTCAGGAAGGGCACCCACTTCACTCCACCCTCAGACCACTCTCGGACGAGACAACCATGGCCCAGTCTCCTGACGAGACCCCAGACGAGCACGAGCAGTCCGGCCTCCTGACGACGGCCCTTCCGAATGCCCCAGTGACCAGCGGCCTTCTGACACAGGCCGCCATTCTGGGCCCTCCACTACCGCCAGGCCTCACCCTACAGCAAGCCCCGGCTACACCTACCTGTCACAGTGTACTCCGGCCCTGTCTTATCTGTGTGTTTTTTAAATTTCTATGCAAGGAAGAAGGAACCAAAGGCCATGAGCCTGCATACTGTTCCTTCCAAGAAGAAGCAAAAACAATACAAAAGAGAGCCAAATTCAAGATCCATTCATTTCGAGATGCCTGGACACACTGTGTTTGAAAGACTGGAGATCATAGGGAGTAGGAAATACAGACAAAGGAAGTCAGTTCCAGAGTTGACCAGTTGCATAAATGAAGGACTGGGAGTAACGGTTAACTCTTGCATTAAAGAGTTGGACAGAAAAGGGATGAGAGCTTGTTGCAAGACGGGTACTATGTGCCCGTCGTAGAGGTGGAGGGATGCAAGCAGACAGTTCAGAGGAACAGTGACTGTTGAAGTAGCGATAGAAGAGAGATGAAGATGCAACAGTGCGGCGAAGAGACAAAGGTTGAAGGGAATCAGTAAGAGGAAGAGAGTTAATGAGACAAAAAGCCTTTGACACTAACTCTGTTGGGAAGAGCTGCATGTGGGGAGCCTTCCCACACATGAGAGTTGTACTCCATACACGGGCAAATAAAACCTGTGTACAAAGTCAACAACTGCGCAGGGGTAAAGAAAGTTTGGAATCGGCTTAGCACACCTAATCTCTTGGAAGCAGATTTCACGGTAGATGTACTGTAATATGTTCTTTCCAAGACAAATCCCGAGAGATTGAAACCCCAAGCATGTTTAAGTTAAGGATGATGCAGGACAGAGCTGGACATTATTAAACATTAGTGGGTAATCCTGAGGAAGATTTTGTCAGGTTGATAAATGTAAGAACTGAGTTTTTTACACGATAAAAATAGCAAGATTATTTTTACCCCAATCAGAGATACGAGCCAAGTCAGACATTAGGTGTGCCATAGCCTCACCCCTTTTTTGTTGAAGTAACTGCTGAGATGGATGCTGCGGAAACCAAATGGAAAGGTGAAGGGTGGAATCATCAGCATATGTGTGGATAGGGTTAGATGTACAGCTTAGAAGGTCATTGATGAATAATAGGAAGAGAGTTGGTGATAGGACAGAGCCCTGAGGAACACCACTGTTGACAGGTCTACGAGAAGAACGACGGCTGTCTACAACAGCGACTATAGAACGACCAGAAAGGAAGCTAGAGATGAAGGCACAGATAGAAGGATAGAAACCGTAGAAGGGCAGTTTCGAAATTAAAGATTTATGCCAGACTCAATCGAAAGCCTTTGAGATGTCAAGTGCAATGGCAAAGCTTTCGCCAAAGTCCCTAAAGGAGGATGACCAGGAGTCTGAAAGGTAGGTGAGAAGATCGCCAGTGGAGCGTCCATGATGGAACCCATGCTGACGATCAGAAAGAAGGTCGTGACAGGAAAGATGCTTTAAAATTTTTCTGTTAAGAATTGACTCGAAAACTTTTGAGACACAGGATGTTAAAGCAATTGGACGATAGTTAGAGGGTTGGGAATGGTCACCCTTCTTTGGGACTGGCTGAATGAGAGCAAACTTCCAGCAAGAAGGGAAGGTACAAGCTGATTGACAAAGGCGACAGAGCTTACCTAGGCAGGGTGTAAGCATAGTAGCACAGTTTTTGAGGAAAACAGGAAGGACTCCATCAGGCCCATATGCCTTGTTAGTATTGAGGCCAGTGATGGCAGAAACTACATCAGCTGAAGAAATTTTAATGTCAGTCATGAGGAAGTCAGAGGGGGAAAGTGATGGAGGAACAGCACTGGAATCGTCTAAGATGGAATTGGAGGAGAAAGTCTGAGCGAAGAGATCTGCTTTATCAGTAAAAGAAATATCGGGGGGCACGGTGGCTCAGAGGTAGAGCATCAAGCTCGGGACCGGGGGGTCGCGAGTTCGAGCCGCGCCCGGGACTGCCGTGCCAGGAGGGGTAGCGCCCTCCTGTTACCTAGCGGGGCTATATGATCTCATTGTGAGGTCTATCTCGGGGGATTCTTTTTTTTAGTAAAAGAAATAGCTATGGAGCCATTAGAGTAGAAAAGAGGAGGGAAGAATGATGAGGTAAAGTTGTTAGAAAGGTTTTTGTCAAGGTGCCAGAATGAGTGAGAAGAATTCTAGTTGGAGAGTTGAGAACATTTAGCACGGATGAAATTATCTTTAGCAGAGCGAAGAACAGACTTAGCACGATTCTGGGCAGAAATATACTGTATAAAAGATGTGATTCAGAGGAGGGTTGGCTCCAGTACCTTTTATAGGCCCTCTCCTTGTTGCGGACAGCATTAGAGCATTAGAACAAGCGTGATTAAACCAAGGCTTTCTTGCATTAGTCAGAGGATATGAGAAAGGAATGTATGCTTCCATGCCCGAGAGAATAACCTCCGTAATGCGCAAGGCACACTCAGATGGCTTCCGGCCATGGAAGCAATAGTCATAAAGAAGTACTGCCTGAGTGCCTCCTAATCTGCAGCTCCAAAGTGCCACAGACAGCGTTTCTTTGGAGGGTCCACAGGCTGTACCGGAGCGATAGAACAGATTAAGGTAATAAGGTTATGATCGGAGGAGCCCAACGGAGAGAAAAGATTAACAGTGTAAGCAAAAGGATTAGTCGTTAGGAAAAGGTCAAGTATGTTGGAACTCTCTCTAAGCCGGTCAGGGATACGGGTAGGGTGCTGTACAAGCTGTTCTAGGTCATTAAGGATAGAAAAGATGTAGGCTTGTTCACCAGGTGGATCAGTGAAAGGAGAGGAGAGCCAAAGGTGGTAGTGAACATTGAAATCTCCTAGAATGGAGATTTCAGAGAAAGGAGAAATGGATAGAATGTGTTCCATCGTGGAAATAAGATAGTCAAAGAATTTTTGATAGTCAGTAGAATTAGTGGATAAGTAAACAGCACAGATATGTTTAGTCAGAGAATGACAGACAGCGATGCCAGAGAGTAGAGAATTCAGAAAAATCAAGTTCAGGAACACGAGAGCATGATAGGTCATTGCGTACATATATGCAACAGACACCTTTGGCTTTGAAATGAGAATAGAGAAAGTAGGAGAATACAGAAAAGGGTTTGCTGTCAGTTGCCTCAGACAGCTGAGTCTCAGAGAGAAGGAGAAGATGAGGTTTAGAGGAGAAGAGCTGGTGCTCAACAGAGCGAAAGTTAGAGGAAAGGCCGCGAATGTTACAGAAATGAAGAAGTGAGTCAGACAGTGGTTCCAGGCAGCTCCGTGAGTCGTCACCGGGAGAGGGGTGGATGCTAGGGACATTTATGGTCCCCTCCCTCTGGGGACTCCGAGGCATGGTTTACGTACGCTATTTTTTTTTTTTTCAAATTTTGAAAAGGAAGTGTAGTGTGTAGCGTGCAAGTAGTTTGGTGCTGACAGTTAGAGAAACTTGTATAGGAGAGCATGCTGGCCCACTCTCCGTGTTACTGAGACACTGAAAAATTTCAGCAAAGGAGGATGGTCAGGAACAAGTTCTGAGGGCTGATGAAATGGGAGCTCCAGCTCTCCCTGTCATCAGACTATTATTTTCTTGTCAAGTGTGTCACTGTTGTATTTGACTCAGATTGTAATTGAAGGTAATATACGTGTAAGGTTTGTTGCCCTGAGTTTTTATGCCCTGTTCCCATTAGTTGCCTTAACTCGTCAAGTTCCGACCGATTTCCAACCTACCATACCACAAAATCCCGAGCATTTTTGGGAAAAAAATTTATTGGTTCAAATCTTCGCTTTTGGTGAGAAACATCGAAAATTCATAGATAAATCGCGATCCTGTGCTTAAAACTGTTGATACAGGTGTCATGCAACCTTACGTTTTCCCTCTTTTTCAGGGCACCTGGCTAAAGAAAACAAACTTTGGAGGGGTTTACTAATTCAAGCCACTTTCTATCTATCTATCAATCTATTGCCAGACGCCTCAATCCCGCACGGGGTGGCCTCAAACAAATCGCCTCCATGTCGCTCTGTCCCCCGCCATTTCACTTCCCCGCTCCCAACTCACACCCTCCTCTCTCATATACCTCTCCACTCCATCCCTCCATCTCATCCTCGGCCTCCCCCTTCCTCTCGCCCCCTCCACCTCACTCACATACAGTCTCCTCGTCAGTCTTTATGTATTTGGTACGAATTTATGTGTAGTAACAGACTATATTGGTTTTCACACATATATATAGGCAATAGAGTGAGGAGACTGTGGCACCAGTCGAGCAGGGCAGTACTCCCAAGGAGGATGGAAAGCTGATGACAGGGAGGGCTGGAGCTCCCGTTTCATCAGCCCTCAGGACTTGTTCCTGACCATCCTCCTTTGCTGAACTTTTTCAGTGTCTCAGTTACACAGAGAGTAGACCAGCATGCTCTCCAATACAAGTTTCTCTAACTGTCAACACCAAACTACATACACGCTACACACTACACTTCCTTTTCAAAATTTCTTCGAAATGGCGTACAAAAATCATGCCTCGGAGTCCCCGGGGGGGGACCATAAATGCCCCCACCATCCGCCCCTCTCCGGGTGACGACTCAAAGAGCTGCCTGGAACCACTTTCTGACTCACTCCTTCTTCATTTCCGTAACATTCGCGGCCTTTCCTCTAACTTTCACGCTGTCGAGCACCATCTCTTCTCTAAACCTCACCTTCTCTTTCTCACTGAGACTCAGCTGTCTGAGGCAACTGACAGTAAACCCTTTTCTGTATCCTCCTACTTTCTCTATTCTCGTTTCAAAGCCAAAAGTGGCTGTTGCGTATATGTACGCAACGATCTACCTTGCTCTCGGGTTCCTGAACTTGATTCTTCTGAATTCTCTACTCTCTGGATTCGGCTTTCCTGTCATTCTCTGACTAAATATATCTGTGCTGTTTACTTATCTCCTAATTCTACTGACTATCAAAAATTCTTTGACACTCTTACTTCTACGATGGAACACATTCTGTCCATTTCTCCTTTCTCTGAAATCTCCATTCTAGGAGATTTCGATGTTCACCACCACCTTTGGCTCTCCTCACCTTCACTGATCCACCGGTGACAAGCCTACATCTTTTCTATCCTTAATGACCTAGAGCAGCTTGTACAGCACCCTACCCGTATCCCTGACCGCCTTAGAGAGAGTTCCAACATACTTGACCTTTTCCTAACAACTAATCCTTCTGCTTACACTGTTCATCTTTTCTCTCCGTTGGGCTCCTCCGATCATAATCTTATCACCTTAAGATGTCCAATCGCTCAAGTACGGCCTGTGGACCCTCCAAAGAAACGCCGCCGGTGGCACTTTGGAGCTGCAGATTGGGAGGCACTCAGGCAGTACTTCTTTGATTTTCCATGGAATGATTATTGCTTCCTTGGCTGGGAGCCATCTGAGTGTGCCTTGCGCGTTACGGAGGTTATTCTCTCGGGCATGGAAGCATACATTCTTTTCTCATATCCTCTGACTAATGCAAGAAAGCCTTGGTTTAATCACGCTTGTTCTAATGCTGTCCGCAACGAGGAGAGGGCCTATAAGAGGTACCGGAGCCAACCCACCCCTGAATCACACCTTTTATATATTTTTGCCCGGAATCATGCTAAGTCTGTTCTTCGCTCTGCTGAAAACAATTTCATCCGTGCTAAATGTTCCCAACTCTCCAACTCGAATTCTTCTCGCTCCTTCTGGCACCTTGCCAAAAACCTTTCTAACAACTTTACCTCATCATCCTTCCCTCCTCTTTTCTACTCTGATGGCTCTGTAGCTATTTCTTCTACTGATAAAGCAGATCTCTTTGCTCAGACTTTCTCCTCCAATTCCACCTTAGACGATTCCGGTGCTATTCCTCCATCACTTCCCCCCTCTGACTTCCTCTTGACTGACATTAAAATTTCTTCAGCTGATGTGTTTTCTGCCATCACTGGCCTCAATACTAAAAAGGCATATGGTCCTGATGGAGTCCCTCCTGTTGTCCTCAAAAACTGTGCTTCTGTGCTTACACCCTGCCTAGGTAAACTCTTTCGCCTTTGTCTCTCGACTTGTACCTTTCCTTCTTGCTGGAAGTTTGCTCTCATTCAGCCAGTCCCAAAGAAGGGTGACCATTCCCAACCCTCTAACTATCGTCCAATTGTTTTAACATCCTGTGTATCAAAAGTTTTCGAGTCAATTCTTAACAGAAAAATTTTAAAGCACCTTTCCTGCCACAACCTTCTTTCTGATCGTCAGTATAGGTTCCGTCAGGGACGCTCCACTGGCGATCTTCTCACCTACCTTTCAGACTCTTGGTCATCCTCCTTTCGGAACTTTGGCGAAAGCTTTGTCATTGCACTTGACATCTCAAAGGCTTTCGATCGAGTCTGGCATAAATCTTTAATTTCCAAACTGCCCTCCTACGGTTTCTATCCTTCTATCTGTGCCTTCATCTCTAGCTTCCTTTCTGGTCGTTCTATAGCCGCTGTTGTAGACGGCCATCGTTCCTCTCCTAGACGTATCAACAGTGGTGTTCCTCAGGGTTCTGTCCTATCACCTACTCTCTTCCTTTTATTCATCAATGACCTTCTAAGCTGTACATCTAACCCTATCCACTCATATGCTGATGATTCCACCCTTCACCTTTCCATTCGGTTCCTGCAACGTCCATCTCAGGAGTTACTTCAACAAAAAAGGGATGAGGCTATGCCACACCTAATGTCTGATTTGGCTCGTATCTCTGATTGGGGTAAAAATAATCTTGTTATTTTAATGCATCCAAAACTCAGTTCTTACACTTATCTACCCGACAAAATCTTCCTCAGGATTACCCACTAATGTTTAATAATGAACAATTATGTCCTGCATCATCCTTGAACATGCTTGGGGTTTCATTCTCTTGGGATTTGTCTTGGAAAGAACATATTACATCTCTTGCGAAATCTGCTTCCAAAAGATTAAGTGTGCTAAGCCGATTCCGAACTTTCTTTACCCCTGCACAGTTGTTGACCTTGTACACGGGTTTTATTCGCCCGTGTATGGAGTACAACTCTCATGTGTGGGGAGGCTCCCCACATGCAGCTCTTCTCAATAGGGTGGAGTCAAAGGCTTTTCGTCTCATTAACTCTCCTCCTCTTACTGATTCCCTTCAACCTTTGTCTCTTCGCCGCACTGTTGCATCTTTCTCTCTCTTCTATCGCTACTTCAACGGTCCCTGTTCTTCTGAACTGTCTGCTTGCATCCCTCCACCTCTACGACGGGCACGTAGTACCCGTCTAGCAACAAACTCTCATCCCTTTTCTGTCCAACTCTCTAATGCAAGAGTTAACCGTTACTCCCAGTCCTTCATTTATGCAACTGGTCAACTCTGGAACTGTCTTCCTCTGTCTGTATTTCCTACTTCCTATGATCTCCAGTCTTTCAAACGCAGTGTCTCCAGGCATCTCGAATTGAACGGATCTTGAATTTGTCTCTCTTTTGCACTGTTTTTGCTTTTTCTTGGAAGGAACAGTATGCAGGCCTGCGGCCTTTGGTTCCTTCTTCCTTGCATTAAAACAAAAATTGTTCAGTCACCAAACACATTCACATATGGTATCTTCCTTTATGACATTACCACCTCATCACTTCTGTTTGTTTCTTGCTCTAGCTTCTTTATTTTTTTGTTCTCCACCTCAGGAACCACTTTCATCATGAATTTCTTCATTCAAGAGACCGTGGGGCAACACCTTTACTGGCCAGCTTACTGCTAACAGGTGAATTGCCCAGGGGAGGGGGGTTAAGTGGGGCCAGGTAGTATCCCTGCTTGACAGCAGGTAGAGGAAGGTCTCCCACATGTGCCTACCAAAAATCACCCATGAAACTTGAAAATTGTACAAGCTATGGCCCTTGCAATTGAGCAACGTACCCATACGTCGATGGGTGTAGCTGTGACAAAACATCGCGACGTACCCATTCGTTGATGGGTGTAGCTGTGACACAACATCGCGACGTACCCATATGTTGATGGGATTCCTCGGGTTAAGAAACTCAACCCGGTCTAGAAAGAGGACCTCGCTCTAGGCTCCGTGTCTATGGAACGAGAACTCGTACCCTTTCACACACAGTATAACACTGACCTATTTTAACCCAACCTTAACTGAGCCTTACAACATTTATCCTAACCTAATAATTTTCCCTAATCGAACCTAAATAATGCTAATTGCTGCTTTTGACATTCATAAAATTGTTTATCAATCTATCTATTGCCAGATGTCTTCATCTCATAAGGGGTGGCCACAAACAAATCGCCTCCATATCGCTCTGTCTCATGTTATTTCATTGCCCTGCTCCCACTTGACACCCCCCTCTCACGTATACCTCTCCACTCCATCCCTCCATCTCATCCTTGGCCTCCCCCTCCCTCTCCCCCCCTTCACTTCACTCACATACACTCTCCTCATCAAATCTCCACATGGCCAAATCACTTCAGTGTGTTTCTCCTAACGCTTCCTATCACGTCCACGTCCACACCACAACGCTCCTTCACCTCCTCATTTGTCAGTGTGTCTCTCCATGTGACTCCACATGCTCCTCTCAAATAACTCATTTTCACTGCTCTCACTCTTGACTTCTGTCCCTCCAACATGGTCCAAGCTTCACTTCCATACGTTAGAGTTGGTATCACAATACTGTCATGTAGTAACTTTCTCACTTCCAAGCTCACTTCCCTGTTTCTTATCACCTTCTATCTAGGAACCAGCAATCTTTCTTCCCTGTTGTACCCTTTCAAGCACATCACCCTCTAAACTTCCATGCTTACTCATCACACTACTCAAGTACTTAAATGCACTCACACTTTCCATTTCCTTCTCATCCAGCCTCACTGTACATTCACTGACTTCACTTCTCTCAATGACCATAACTTTACTCTTCCCTACATTCACCTTTAGAGTCTGTATCTTACACACTCTCCCAAACTCATCCGTCAAGTCTTGCAGCTCCCTTTTGTCTTCACTTAACAACACCGTATCATCTGCAAACAACAGTACAGGGAGTTTCCAAACACTTCCCTCTCCCTCTATGGTCATTCCAGCATTCACTGCCCTGCCTTGTATCTCTTTTATAACCCCATCCATATATAGACTTAACAGCTGTAGAGACATAACACATCCTTGTTTCAATTCAACCTTCAGATAGAAAATTAACTCAATTCACTATCCACACGAACTGCAGCCTTAGCACCCTCATACATTCTCTTCACGGCCTTCAACAGCTTCCCATCTACTCCATATATTCTTAATACTTTCCACAATCCTTGTCTATCCACCCTGTCTATATGCTTTCTCCAAATCCATTAAGGCTGCATACAACTTCTTTCCCTTCTCTAGAAACTTTCCACCAAAGATCTAAGAATGAATATCTGATCTACACAACTTCCCTTCCTAAAACCTCCCTGTTCTTCTCCAACTAATTACTCTGTTATTTCCCTGTCAGTAAGTATCCTACTATATACTTTTCCCATTACACTAAGAAGACAAATGCCCCTATGATTACCACACACTTCTTTATCCCCTTTTTTCTTTGTACAGAGGAATAATTATACCTGACGTCCAGTCCTCCGGGACTCTACCTTCCTCCCAGGCTAATCTGCACATCTTCCACATCCATTCTACTACTATCTCTCCCCCATGCTTTGGCATTTCACCACACACTCCATCAATTTCTAGGACTTTCCCCATTTTAACTTTCTTCATTGTTTCCAAACTTCCATCCTACTGATTTCTTCCTCTCTTCTCACATCACTCCTCCCAGCTATTCCCCAGCCACTTATAGTCGCATTACTTTCATTCTCTATGTTCAACAATTCTTTGAAGTGTTCTCTCCATCTGATCACTTTTTCTCCCTTCTACACTAATAATCTACCATTTTTATCTTTCACACCTCAACTAACTTCTTTGACACCCTGTCTAACTCTATTTACCTCTTTCCAGAATATTTTCTTACATTTCCTCCACTTTACACTCAAATTCCTTCCAAATTCTTCAGCCACTCTCTTCTTATTCTCACTGACTAATCTTTTCATCTCTCTCCTCCTTTCTACATATTGTAATGAGAAATAATTTTAATTTAATTTTCTGTTTTCTATAACTGTCTGCCTCCAATATGTGATGAGAAAAAAATATAATTTTAATTTTTAATTTTTAATTTGCCACCATTTTGTAATGAGAAAAATTTTAAGATAGAATAAGCCACCAGCCTTGCGATGGGTAAACTGGACTGTCTAAGAAGATTTAGAATTAGCATTACATTTTCTCGGTATCAGCCTACAGGTTATACTCGTGACAATAGGGGTAGCACAAGGGTAGCGATTAGCCTGAGCAGCCGTAGACCTGTAACAGGATGGGGATAAGCGTGGACTTTGATACTTACTGCATATATCATGAGAATCTCGGTCCACTGGACTTCGGCGGGAATGAGTAGTCTCCTCTTCACTAGTTCTCTCCTCTGTGTGAATTAACCTCAGTACACTCTCAACAAAAATATTATACCATTATTACCAACAAGTCATGTACAGTCTTCATGAGCAGGAGAAGGAAGAAGACCAGTATGAATGCGGGATTACATGGATTTTTATTACACACTCCAAAAACTCCAATAAAATGCAAGAATGGAAAAGAATTTCGATAGTGACTGGTTCACAACTGGTTGGACAGATAGTATATGACACCACTTTGTTAGGGACGAGTCTGATCAGGTATTAACATTCTAAATATACCAGAAATTCATTATAATTACAATCAACACACCACCCTCTGGGTGTACTCTTGATAAACCATGTTATAAACCTTTAATACCATCCCTCATTGACATAAAGGTTCCCTNACTGAGAGATATATACCTTCCCTTTTCCTCACATTTCAAAATAATGACGAAACTGAAAGAATAGTACAGTGCCACAATCTTTACCAGAACATTCTCTAAATTTGAAAGTTTCTTACTCAATGGTCCAAACAGCTGGTTAACACCCATGTATATTCTCACTTAGTTATTTCTGTTTCATGTAGGTTGGGACCCAAAACAATTCACAAAGTTGGTTTGATAATCAAAGCTTCGCTTAACTTCTCAAAACTGAGTGTGAGTCGGCGTCTGGGAGTCATACAGGGAGCACGTGTTACCCACCATTGATGGTGCAAGACCCGGAACTTTGCCATGGCTAACCTCCAACACAGATATCGTCCTCCGACCCAGCATTAATTGGCAACACCGCTAAACTCCTAGGACACTCCCCATCTCCAAACTCTTCAGCAAACTCACAGGACACTCCTCATCTCCAAACCCCTCAGCACGAAGGGGAGAATTATGGACATCTCTCGAACACAGGACCGCCTGGCACCACGGCTCAGCATTGATTCTCCGACGCTTGCTAACTCTCAAACACAGCAGCGCTTGGCACGACCTTCAAATTATATTCCTAACCTCCTTAATAATACGTTACTTTCCAACTAAATTCAGTATTTCTAAACTAACTCTGTTCGCTAGTATCACAGTTGACGTAAAAATCTATGTTATACTATTTTAAATGTACGATACTATATACACAGGTGACTACTTAATGCGGATGAACACGGCATAATGCGGCCTCTTTGTCTCTCAGAAAGCGGTTACTTTCAATAACAACGATTATTTGAATAAGGGGACACTACAGTAATTTTCCTTCATTACAATATATTTCTCTCTTCCATCTCTCAACTTCTTCAACGCCCCTGTTTTTCATCCATTCACTATATGCTTTCTTCTTCTGTGCCACAGCCTCTCTCACCTCTTCATTCCACGATGCTGTTCCCTGAACCACCATTCGTCTTCTCTTCACCCCACACACCACCTCACATGCTGCACAGATTTCTTCTGTGAACACCACCTCACATGCTGCACAGATTTCTTCTGTGAATATCTTGCACACACCTTCCACGTCCCCCATCTGCTCCAATCTATATTTACCAAGTCGCTTCTCCACTTCCCTCGTATATTCTGCCTTTTTTTTCCATCTTCTTGTAATTTTTCCACCCTCCTTGTGTGAAATACTTCCTCCTGCACTTCCCTTCTATTTCTCCATTTCATTTGGACTTCCACTCCCCCATCCTCTATATACTATTGCATCCATTACACACCTTCTCATCCTTTCATCCACACACACATAATCAATCATTGCCTTCCGTTCATTCAGTTCACCATCCACCCTTCTCATCACTCGCCGTCTATACCTATGGATCATTTTGTGCCTGAAGAGGGTATTAGCTATCACCAACCCCCTCCCGGCACAAATGTCCATTAAAGCACTGCCATTCTCATCCATCTCTGCAGGCACATCCCATTCACCAACTGCTTCATCCACCTTCACATTTCCTACCTCTCTGTTCAAAAACACTCTCATTCCTTTCAAATTTTCCAAGTACACTTCCACCTTTGTCCAGAACTCTTCTCTTACTCTGCTTGCACGATCTTGCATTGGCGCATGCACGCACACAGTCGCCCACATTTGAAGTCCAACTTTCACTCTTACCCACACAATCCTTGACCCAACTGGTCCATACTCACTTATATTCTCCTTCCATCTGTTACTCACAACAATACACACTCCCTCTTTTGCCCTCTCATTCTCACCTACTCTTGCACATATACCCCATTCATATTCCCATTCTCTCACACTCTCACCTCATCATTTAGTTTCAGTTAATCCACATACATCCACTTTTGCACCCTCAAGCACCTGTACAATCTCCCTCTCTTTCACCTCATCATTTGCACCCCTTACATTCCATGTAGCTATCCGTACTGTGTCCTTTGCTCGGTCCATAGTCATCACGTTTTGGTCAGTCCTGGTCCAGGGCTTCATGTTCGTATTTTTAGTTATTTTCCGGGGAGGGGCACTAACCCGCTGCCAACCCACTTGCTGTCACGTAGGGAACACGTGTTGGTTGGTTGTAAGGTTACCATCCAGCACTGTAAATGCTTTCCTGGTTTACAGGAAATCATTTTGGCTTGCCACTCAGTGTAGAGCTACCCTAAAAACAGAGCCACTACACTAAGTGGGTGGATGATGGGCACCCCCACCTACCACATCATAATGCAGCACAGGGGGCTGGTCCATTTATCCCCCTGGTGTTGTTGGTGGGATTAGCTTAGTGGTTTATATGTGCAGTTGTGAGGAACATTCTAGAAATTGTTATGCCATAGGATTAGGCTAATGTTTAATGTCTGGAGATGCGAGGAATATTCCAGAAACACGGACAGCTCATGTTGAAAACTTGATCTTGTCATTGTTGTTATTGTGTATTGTTGATTTAAGTGCATTATTATGTAGCACAATGTGAGTTCCCTCCCAGGCTGTAGAATATCCTGTGTTGTTCTGGATTTGGAGTCAGCTGGAGAGGGGGAGGGGGGAAGGGGTTATATAAAGGTGACCATTGTGCCTCCTAGTTTAGTGTGTGCACGGCAGCCAACAGACAGCAGTACAGAGTGGAGAGTAGTCAGTCAGAAAGTGAGTGTTAATCAGTGAAAGACAGAGTAGCTAGTCAGTTAATGGACAATGAATGAGTATTAGGGAGTGACGACGAAGGTAGTGTGAGTGAAGTGCTCCACCGTGTTTTACAAGTGTACCTCAGCTGTGCCAGGAAGGAATAAATCCCTGAAATGTTCAGTGGCCTTTGGTCAATGTACTCACTGTTCTCGACATATCAACAAACTCACTCTATCTCTCTATCTATCTATCTATAGCCCGATGCCCTAATCACACAAAGGGTGGTCGCAGACAAAACGCCTCCAAGTTGCTGTCACCCACCATTTGCCTACCGTCCCCCCAGATCACTCCCCCCTCCCTCATATACCTCTCATTTCCATCCCCCCACCTCATCCTTGGTCTTCCCCTCCCTCTCTCCCTCCACCTCACCTACATACACCCTCTTAGTCAGTCTTTCATTCTCCATTCTCTCCACATGTCCAAACCACCTCTCCTAATCTTCGCAACCACATCCACATCCACCCCACAACGTTCCTTCACTTCTTCATTCATCAACCTGTCCCTCCATGTCACTCCACATGCTCCTCTCAGGTAACTCATTTCCACTGCTCTCACTCTTTGACTTGTTACCCTCTAGCAAGGTCCATGCCTCGCTTCCATACGTCAGGGTAGGGATCACGATACTATCATACAATGACTTCTTGACTTCCATACTCACCTCCCTATTTCCCATCACCGCTTTCAGTGAACCAACAACCTTCCTTCCCTGTTGTACCCTTTCAAGTATTTCATCCCCAAGACTTCCATCCTTACTCATCACACTACCCAAGTACTTGAATCCACTTACATTCTCCATATTCTCACCATCCAACCTCACTGTGCATTCTGTGCCTTCATTCCTCTCAAACACCATAACTTTACTCTTATTTACATTGACTTTCAGATTCCTCTTATTACACACTGTACCAAATTCATTCACCAAAACTTACAACTCCCATTCACGGGCACTCAACAATACTATCATCAGCAAACAACAACACCGGATTCTTCCACATCTCACCCTCATTCATTAGTGCCACTCCCACATCCATTGCCCTACCTTGCACCTCCTTTACAGCACCATCCATGTATATATTAAACAGCCATGGAGACATCAAACAACCCTGTTTCAGTCCCACCGTCAGATCAAAGAACTCACTCAGTTCACCATCCACTCGCACAGTAGCCCTAGCTCCTTCGTACATACTCTTCACAGCACTCAACAATTTCCCCTCCACTCCATATATTCTTAATACCTTCCACATACCTTGCCTATCTATTCTGTCATAAGCTTTCTCCAAGTCCATGAAGGCAGCATACACATTCTTTTCCTTCTCTAGATACTTCTCCACTAAACATCTTAGGACAAATATCTGATCTACACACCCTTTTCCCTTCCTAAATCCTCCTTGTTCTTCTCCAACTAACTCCTTTGTGTTATATGCCTGACCCTATCAATAAGTATTCTACCATATATCTTTCCAGTCACACTAAGAAGGCAAATAACCCTATGGTTACCACATACTTCTCTCTCCCCTTTTCCTTTATATAAAGGAACAGTTATACCTGATTTCCAGTCCTCTGGAACCCTTCCCTCTTCCCAAGCCAATCTACACAACTTCCATATCCATTCCACAACAATCTCACCCCCATACTTCAGCATTTCACCACACACTCCACCAATTCCTGGGGCCTTTCCTATCTTGATCTTCTTCATTGCTTCCACTACTTCCACCCTACTGATCTCTTCCTCCCTCCTCCCACCTCTTCTTCTCACAGCCATTCCCCAACCACTTATACTCGCACTGCTTTCACTCTCTACATTCAACAAATCCTTAAAGTGCTCCTTCCA
>JAGKTI010013486.1:0-10157 GCA_018397915.1 Birgus latro
ACCATTCCTCAGACATACCGATAAACCCTCGCAGGCCTCATCTGATTGGAGCTTAACTCAGTAGACCACCAGGCATCATTAAGTTATATGGTTATCATCCAGCATAGTAAATGGTTTCCTGGGCTATAGTACACTATTCAGGCTGCCACTAGTCACCTGAAGGCAGCACTACATCAAATGAATTGATAGTGTTTTATTTATTAATTAATTAATTTGTTTATTTATTATTTATTTATTTATCTTTTTGTGTGGTTGCTTGGAAGCTTCCTTTCACTTCTCAGTATGCATAACATTTTGACAGTACTCATTATCATACAAGTCAAGGATGTATTGTAGAATATCATTAATTTTCTTTACAACTGGGCTGTTAACTGGGAGAAACTCGCAGATCTGCTTTGTAGGTATCAATGGAGTTTTTTAAATGGCCGTTTTCCTGTACAGTAATTTACTTGGACCAGTAATAATAATGACAGTATAAAAAATAACATAATGAGAAATTAGCCTATGAGAACCTTTTTTATAACTAGTATTATGATACTGTATTTTGAGAAGGGTCCTTATTGTTCTTCTGAACTCACTGCTTGCATTCTTCTCCCATTATGATGGGGACAGAGCACCTGCTGAGCTGCTTACTCCCACTTCTTTTCAGCTCCCAGCTCTGTTACACAAGAGCCAGGTGTTATTCTCAGTCCATCATGTATGCAGCTAGTTAACTTTGGAGCTCTCTTCATCAGTTTGTCTTTTCTGCTGTTTATAATCTCCAGTCTTTTAAATCCAGTGTGTTTAGGGATCTTAGAAAGAACAAATCTTGAGTTTGACTTTCTTGTATAGTTTTGTTTGGAAAGATTGAGGTTTGCAGGCAGTAAGCCTTGGATTATTTCTTTTGTTGAAAAAAAAAAATCATTATTTATTCCCCACCTCTTTCTTCCCCTCTTTCTCAACATTCTAAACCATGAAGCAAATTCAGTTGAAACCACAGTGCTAGATATGTCTTTATAAATGGTTAATCATGCTGCAGTTCTCCTTTGTATTTTTTCTGGTTTGCAGTCATATTAGAGAAAGTAGCTACCTGTGGGCTTGGATGCAGGTAATTTTTTGTCTTCCATCAGTCATTAACCCCATAAGCCAGTGAATTTATTTTCCATCTTGTTCTTGCCAATGTCAGATGTTTTTTTTCATCTTAGGAGAGTCCTTTCAGTATTGAGCTGATAGATACTGCCTTCCTTAATCTCCATCACTTGAAGATGTCTTTCCTAATATGAAAGAATACTGTTGATTTTTAAGTGGTAGGTGGGGGCACTCACCATCCACTCACTTGATGTAGTGCTACTCTCAGATGACTGTTCTTTCTTCTTTCCTTCCCTCCTCTTCTGCCTTTCTTCCCTTCCTTCTGTCTGTGGGTGACTTTACATTAAGTGACAAGCCAAATGGTTTCCTGGACACAAGAAACCATATACTACGCTGGGTGGTAACATGTAACCAAATTATGACACCTGGTACTTTAGTGGGTAATGAAGGTGCACCAATGGGATTGAGCCTTTGGAGGTTTATATCCAAGGGGTGGTTGGTGTTTTTTGCTCACTTAATGCCACTCAGGGATTAGTGAGGCTGGTCACTTTCATCTTAAACGTCAGGACCAACTTGCCCGGCCCCGGGCTCCTACGCTCCTCATAGGGCAACACGGGGTTAGGTGATGATGTTACTCTAGTTTTTACAAGAATAAAAATACATCCTTGTATTGAAGAGGTCAACTTATGTATTAGAAATGTAGTAGTTATAATCTTTATGAAATACCATATGGTACTGTATTGTGAATCAGTGTTGGTCATTGTCACAGTATTATATACTGTACACTTTTGACACCATTGAATCTAGTAGGAGAGTCTTATTTACAGTTGTGGCAGAACTCAAAATGTATTGTATCTTCTTTATTCTTTGCATTTGATGGCTAAAAGAAATTCATCCATGTTTTTGCTGTAGAAAGCACAGTTTGTCACCTCTGATGAAAATTATCACCATTATCATACACTGAAAAATTTTACCTCAATTTTCTCAAGTTTTCCACTTCTAAGGGGGGAAATATGAGAGAAAACAATTAACATGAAGAATGAAGAGTGACATGTCTGGACATTGGAATGCAAAACCTACTGTATAGATATACAAGCTATAACAATGTACCATTCCATTCTACAGAAGCACTGAGTATTCTCAAAGAATACCTCCAGTTGGATGTAGGTGAAAAGATAGAACTGGAGAAACTAAGGACGGACTGCAAGACATTATTGAATTCTGCAGCCAGCACATGTGACCACACACTTACTCAACAGATTTTTGATGAGTTGCTCCATGCAGAGATGATTGAGCCAGAGAATTACACTGTGGTTCCATTACTACAGTGCAGAATGAACAGGTATGAGTATGTATAGAGCACTTTTTATAATTTAGTATGTGTGATGTTTCTTTTAACCTCCTCAGACTAAAATCATATTTGTATAGCAGCAAAGGGATGCATCGCTGTAGAAGGCATCCCTTACTGCTTGTTTTTTCAACTTCCATATTTTCCTCCTAGGTGCTCAGGTTCTCTTTTTCATCACCCACTCCTTAACCCCCTCTTCCCCAGGCTGTTTATACCTCCGTTGCCCTCTCAGTACGGGCAATTTTACCAAAGTTGCATGTTTTCAAACCTTAATGTCTCGCAAAGTATAGCAATTAGGGAAACCATATTACTCACTGACTCTTCTTCTTGTGAATAAAACCATCGTCAGGTCTGTAGGTGGTTGTAGTGATGAGTAAGGATGTGAAGAATATACAGGTACAGTACATCCTTCAACTTTGCGAACTTTAACTTTGCGAATCACCAATTTTGCGAGGTAGTTCCAAGTCATTTATTTTTTAACATTCATGAACTTTGCGAGCGATCACACACTTTGCGAGGTCGAGTGGTGGGAAAGTCGTCTTCCCGCACTACTTTGACACGCGGAGTAGTGACGTCGTGGTTCACTGGGCGTACTGTGCCTCCTGGTTCGGTGTTCTGCCGCCCCGCCACGTTTGTTTACACCTCCATCCAAGGTCACTGACCCTCGCAATTTCGTGGTGCTCCTCGCACTATCCCAGCAGTCTAACCTTGCACGAGTGTTATCATGGCGCCAACGGGTAAGAAGAACAAGAAAATAAGTTTGGAGACCAAATTGAAAATGATTGAAAGAAAAGAAGGAGGTAAAGGTAACTCTGCTATTGGTAAGGAGTTCGGTGTTGGTGAATCGACAGTGAGAATGATTTTAAAGAACAGAGAACAAATCAAGCAAGCAGCTAAGAACTATGGAGGTGCTCAGTTTGATGGTAGAATGCAGGTGGCCAACAAAGAAGTGATAATAAAAATGGAAAGATATCTTGCTCACTACATACAAAGAAAGGAAAAGGAAGGGGTTGCATTAGATGGATGCCATATAAGAGAGCAGGCAAAGATATTCTATCACACATGCCGTAAAAAAGCCATAAATCCTCCAGTAAAACCTTTCAAGGCATCGAGTGGGTGGCTATGCCAGTTCCTCAAAAGGAAGGGGTTTAAACACATCAAGTTCAGTGGCGAGCTAGGCAGTGCTGACTACGAAGCAGCCAACATCTTTCCCAGTGTTTTGAGGGGCATAATAGAGGAGGAAGGGTACACCAAGGATCAAATTTTTAACTTAGATGAAACAGGCATGAACTGGAAGGCCATGCCAAGGTCATCCTACATTGCTAAACACCAAAAACAAGCAAGAGGAAAAAACTAGACAAGTCGCGGTTTACAGTCATGCTGACCTTAAATTTATCAGGCACCTGCAAAATGAAACCTGTGATCGTTCACATGGCAAGGCATCCAAGGTGCTATAATAATATAAGGAGCATGGAAAGCATCTCTGATTTTTATTGGTACCGGTCTGATAATGGTTGGATGACTTCAAGCATCATAAGGGAATGGCTTCTGAACCATTTTGTGTCTGATGCTCGTCTCATGTGCCAACAGAAAGGGCTTTCCTTCAAAGTGTGCCTTCTGATGGACAATGCCCCTTGCCATCCACACTATCTCGCAGATGTTCACCCCGGTGTGAAAATAATTTTCCTGCCCCCAAACACCACCTCTCTCATGCAACCCCTTGATCAGGAGATCATAGCAAACATGAAAAACTTCTACCACACCAAACTTTTTAACTACCTCAGAGAAAAAAACGAAACTAAAGAGGAAATAAGGATGATAGAGGCAGAGGATGAGCATGGAGACCTGATATGGACGACCCCCTGCCACAGGAAGAACTCCCCGACCCTGCCCCAGCCCCGGAAGATGGACCCATTGCCCCAGAGATGACAGTGAGGCAGTTCTGGCGGCAATTTACTATCAAGAAGGCCCTAGAATTTGTTATTGCCTCATGGAAGGAAATAAATGAGGCCACTATCAACCATGCTTGGCGCTGTCTGGTACCCCACCTTTGCCCTAAAAAGCCAGGTAGCGAGGTTCAGCAGGTGGAAGAGGCTGAAAGGGTAGTGTTGGCAGTAGCGCAGTCGGTTGCTGGATGCCATGAAGTTATAGCTGAGGAAGTGAGGGAGATAGAACAAGAAGAACACGAAAGTGCCACGACCACCATGCTCAGAGTTGACGAAGTAGATGAACTAGCCAGCCAGCAACCAGAGCAACCACAACCACATCCACGCCGAGAATTAACGATGCATAACCTGGCCAATATCCTTGCCATCACTGACCAGCTGAAAGAAACCATCGTGAGCAACGAATGTGACCAATTTAGGGCTGAGGAAGCATGTCACGGTGTTGAAAGGGCCCTTCGCTTTTATGCTGACCTCCACAGAGATGGGGTTAACAAGAGGAAGCAGTCTCTAATCACAAAATTCATGAGAACCCCAAGCCACCCTGCCGCATCGACCAGCCGCCCTGCCACCCCTCCCCAAGCAGCCAGCGATCCTAGCATCCCTAACCTTTTTGATTCTGATGACTCCAGTGATGATTTCGACTTCGAGGGTTTCATGAGAGAAGCAAAAAAAGCACAGCAAGATGTGGAAATATCTGTCAACAGTGATAGTGATGACGTAGGCCCCGCAGGGCCACAGTAGTCGTACCCAAGCCTTGCCCCGCCACCAGTCCCGTACACCATGCCAGTCTTCACATCAGTGTAAATATGCATTTTTTTCTTTTTTATGTTTCGTACCTATGATGTTATCATAATAATATTACTGTACAATACATCAGTCCATGTTTGTTTCATTTATCATCATAATATTAAGAGGTAGAGTCGAGAGAAAGAGTGGGAAAAAGTGCTTACCTTGGGGTGATGTCGACCAATTTACCTTTATTGCATATATTTAATAGTTTCAACTTTGCGAATTTCGATTTTGCGAGGTTTTTTGTCGACCATATTCTCGCAAAATTGGAGGAAGCACTGTATGTAATTTTTGGCAGTGAGGCAGGCTGTATTCATGCATGTGCGCATGGCACCAACTTTAGCTTTGCTGTTAATGTGATAACCTCTCCATTACTAGATAAACTAAACACAGTTGCATCCAAGACATGCACTATGGCACTGTCACTTAGCCCTTTCCTAGTATCCTTGGAAAGAGGCTTGGCAGGGGTGGATGAGTCAAGGGTCCACGTAAGGCAGGAACAGAATTGGACGAGACCTAAGAAAACATCGTCTTACACCTGGCAGAGTCACAGAAACGAATAAGGTATGGTTGCCTCGGGTGCTGGGAGGCTCTCGCCACCCTTTGGTGACAAGATCAAGTGGCGGCCACTTCAAACTGTGGCTCGAAAACACTTGCGGTTATATCTGTCCCGCGGCGGCCCCGATCCACCAGTTTTGCGTAGGATAAAACCGTACCCCAGCAGCAAGGAGTTAAGCACTATGTTACATGGTGCTTAAGGAGCTGGTGATGAAACAGAGGACTTATGCATCTAGGAGTAAAATATGGAGGTTGAAAAACCAAGCAGTAAGGGATGCCTTCTATAGTGAGATGAGGAGAGTGGTGGCTGAACAGGGAGACATTGATAGAAGTGTTAATGAACAGTACAGAGCCCTCAAGAACAACTTCTTGACAGTTACTGATTCAGTGAGTGGATGGACAAGGGATCCCTGCAAGACATAAAGTAGCTTCTTTTTTTATTTTTATTTTTTTATTTTTTTTTATGTAACCGACTCTGGGCATAGGCTTCACAGCCTGCTATCAAGGCCCAGCAGTCCTCCTACATGCCAACACCTCTACATGTCACCACTTCGGCGCTAACACCCACCGTCCATATTGAATACACGCTCGGGCTGTCTCATACAGGACTGGTGTATTGGTATTAGCGGGGGTATTTTTACTACATGTCAGCGGGTCTTCTGGTAGATCAGTAAAGCCTGATTTAATGAGATTTGAATCATTAAACTGTTCCTTGCCCCAGTGAGGATTTGAACCTGGGTCCGTCGGACTGCAAGCCACCTCTCTACCGATCGAGCCACCACCTTCCCATGAGGATGGCATGAGGGTGTAGAAACTGCAGTTAAGGAGAGAAGAAGGCTTTTCCGGGAATGGAAAAAGGCTGGTAGCAAAGAGGAATATTTGGCTGCCAAGTTTAGGGCTAGAAGAGAGGTTTACAGGGCAAAGTCTAAGTCTCAGAGACTTTTGCTTGATAACATAAATAGTGTGGAAAGGAAGAATTTGATATTTAAGGTGGCAAGTCAGATGAAGAGGGAGTATAGGGAGTTAATAGGTGAGCAGTGTGTGAAGAATGATGAAGGAAAGGTATTGTTGAACAGTGGGTATATTAAAGACACCAGGAGAGAGCATTACAACCGGTTGTTGGATGAGGAGTTTGACTGAGACAGGGGGGGCTTTGGAGCCAGCAGATCAAGTGTCTGGCCCTTGGCCATTGCTTGACACTGTTACTGTGAGCAGAGCGATAGGCAGGATGCAGGTGGGGAAGGCAGCAGCAGGTGTGTCTGGGTTGACTGCTGAAATGTTCAAAGCCTCAGGAGATATAGGAGTGATGAATACGATTATATGAGTGTTCTCTCAGATGATGGCTGAAGAGTGTAATTATAAATGTGTACATAGGGAAGAGTGATGCCCTGGAAAGAGGAAATTATAGAGCATAAAGCTTTTCAACTAGGAGGAGGCTGTAGCACGGGCCGAACAGGGTAGTACTCCCGAGGGGTATGGGAATGCTGATGATAAGGAGAGCTGGAGCTCCTGTTTCACTAGATACCTAACCATCCCCCTTTGCTGACCTTTTCAGTGTGACAGTAACATGGAGAGTAGACCAGCATACTCTCCCAAACATTTCCTCTAACTATCCTATGCACTACACCACATGCGCTTTACATATTACACAACGTATCCCACTACGTTACAGGGGTTGACGCCAGCAAGGGCATGCGGCCAGAAAACTTTGCCCCCGCTACCTAGTGGCGGACTTTGGGGGGAGGCTTGACAGGGGTTCCGCCAGCATAGATCATGGGTCTGGGGCGAGATTTTTTGTTTTTTTTTTATGCAAGGAAGAAGGAACCAAGGGCCATGGGCCCGCATACTGTTCCTTCCAAGAAAAAGTAAAAACAATACAAAAGAGAGCCAAATTCAAGATCCATTCATTTCGAGATGCCTGGACACACTGCGTTTGAAAGATTGGAGATCATAGGAAGCAGGGAATGGGGACAGTTCCAGAGTTGACCAGTTTCATAAATGAAGGACTGGGAGTAACGGTTAACTTTTGCATTAGAGAGTTGGACAGAAAAGGAATGAGAGTTTGTTGCTAGACGGGTACTACGTGCCCGTCGTAGAGGTGGAGGGATGCAAGCAGACAGTTCAGAGGAACAGTGACCATTGAAATAGCGATAGTAGAGAGATAAAGAAGCAACAGTGCGGCGAAGAGACAAAGGTTGAAGGGAATCAGTAAGAGGAGGAGAGTTAATGAGACGAAAAGCCTTTGACTCCACCCTATCGAGAAGAACCGCATGTGGCAAACCTCCCCACACATGAGAGTTGTACTCCATACACGGGCGAATAAAACCCGTGTACAAGGTCAACATCTGTGCAGGGGTAAAGAAAGCTCGGAGTCGGCTCAGCACACCTAATCTCTTGGAAGCAGATTTCACAAGAGATGTAATATGTTCTTTCCAAGACAAATCCTGAGAGAATGAAACCCCAAGCATGTTCAAGGATGATGCTGGACATAACTGGACATTATTAAACATTAGTGGGTAATCCTAAGGAAGATTTTGTCGGGTTGATAAGTGTAAGAACTGAGTTTTTGATGCATTAAAAATAACAAGATTATTTTTACCCCAATCAGAGATATGAGCCAAGTCAGACATTAGGTGTGCCATAGCCTCATCCCTTGTTTGCTGAAGTAACTGCTGAGATGCACGTTGCGGAAATCGAATGGAAAGGTGAAGGGTGGAATCATCAGCATATGAGTGGATAGGGTTAGATGTACAGCTTAGAAGGTCATTGATGAATAAAAGAAAGAGAGTTGGTGATAGGACAGAGCCCTGAGGAACACCACTGTTGATAGGTCTAGGAGAAGAACGATGGCCATCTACAACAGCAGCTATAGAACGACCAGAAAGGAAGCTAGAGATGAAGGCACAGATAGAAGGATAGAAACCGTAAGACGGCAGTTTGGAAATCAGAGATTTATGCCAGACTCGATCGAAAGCCTTAGAGATGTCAAGTGCAATGGCAAAGCTTTCGCCAAAGTCCCGAAAGGAGGATGACCAGGAGTCTGAAAGGTAGGTGAGAAGATCGCTAGTGGAGCATCCCTGACGGAACCCATACTGATGATCAGAAAGAAGGTTGTGACAGGAAAGATGCTTTAAAATTTTTCTGTTAAGAACTGATTCGAAAACTTTTGGTACACACGATGTTAAAGCAATTGGACGATAGTTAGAGGGTTGGGAATGCTCACCCTTCTTTGGGACTGGCTGAATGAGAGCAAACTTCCTGCAAGAAGGAAAGGTACAAGTTGAGAGACAAAGGCGAAAGAGTTTACCTAGGCAGGGTGTAAGCACAGAAGCACAGTTTTTGAGGACAACAGGAGGGACTCCATCAGGCCCATATGCCTTGTTAATATTGAGGCCAGTGATGGCAGAAAATACATCAGCTGAAGAAATTTTAATGTCAGTCAAGAGGAAGTCAGAGGGGGGAAGTGATGGAGGAACAGCACCGGAATCGTCTAAGGTAGAATTGGAGGAGAAAGTCTGAGCAAAGAGATCTGCTTTATCAGTAGAAGAAATAGCTACAGAGCCATCAGCGTAGAAAAGAGGAGGGAAGGATGATGAGGTAAAGTTGTTAGAAAACCTTGCCAAAAGGAGCGAGAAGAATTCGAGTTGGAGAGTTGGGAACATTTAGCACAGATGAAATTATTTTTAGCAGAAGGGAAGAACAGACTTAGCATGATTCCGGGCAGAAATATAAAGAAGATGTGATTCAGGGGTGGGTTGGCTCCGGTACCTTTTAAAGGCCCTCTCTCTGTTGCGGACAGCATTAGAACAAGCGTGATTAAACCAAGGCTCTCTTGCATTAGTCAGAGGATATGAAAAAGGAATGTATGCTTCCATGCCCGAGAGAACA
Organism: Birgus latro; assembly: GCA_018397915.1. Classification (NCBI taxonomy): domain Eukaryota; kingdom Metazoa; phylum Arthropoda; class Malacostraca; order Decapoda; family Coenobitidae; genus Birgus; species Birgus latro. The sequence goes on from JAGKTI010013486.1 coordinate 9,598, forward strand.
ACCTCCGTAATGCACAGGGCACACTCAGACGGCTCCCGGCCATGGAAGCAATAATCATTCCAAGGAAAATCAAAGAAGTACTGCCTGAGGGCCTCCCAATCTGCAGCTCCAAAGTGCCACAGGCGGCGTTTCTTTGGAGGGTCCACAGGCTGTACTGGAGCAATAGGACACGTTAAGGTAATAAGGTTATGATCGGAGGAGCCCAACGGAGACAAATGATGAACAGTGTAAGCAGAGGGATTAGTTGTTAAGAAAAGGTCAAGTATGTTGGAACTCTCTCCAAGGCGGTCAGGGATACGGGTAGGGTGCTGTACAAGCTGCTCTAGGTCATTAAGGATAGAAAAGATGTAGGCTTGTTCACCAGGTGGATCAGTGAAAGGAGAGGAGAGCCAAAGGTGGTGGTGAACATTGAAATCTCCTAGAATGGAGATTTCAGAGAAAGGAGAAATGGATAGAATGTGTTCCATCGTAGAAGTAAGATAGTCAAAGAATTTTTGATAGTCGGTAGAATTAGGAGATAAGTAAACAGCACAGATATATTTAGTCAGAGAATGACAGGA
>JAGKTI010013487.1:0-22966 GCA_018397915.1 Birgus latro
CCCCCCGTTAAATATGCTGTATGAACTACTCTCGTAACATAAGTATATAAGAAAGGAAGGGAGAAGCCTCAGTGATATTTATATTCACCTGGAACTACATAATTTATATGTACAGTATTGTCTAGATTTCCTACGACTTATTTCTTAGCATATACATTAGCAGCTGACATTTTCGACTCTTTGCTACCAAGATACAGCCAGTTTGCTCTCGTCCTTCTCTGTGAAATGACGCCCTTCCATTTCTGCCGCTTTTGCGCCTATTATAAAAGGCCCTGTGACCTCTACCCCAACTAAACACCGTGTGGGAAGCGGGAAAGGACTGTAGATATATACAAGTGTAATAAAGTACTAGAAATAATCAAGTGTGAGTGTGTATATGAGTAAAAATGACAGAATACCAGTGGCGAATTAACGGGAGTGGTAGGCTCGTACGTCCTCGTAGTTTACATTGCTTTCACAGTGTTTTTTTTTTTTTTTTTAGTATGGATTCCAAACTACTTGAAAATCATTGAATAGTGTTTCTAGCGATAACATCTGGCAGTGGTATTCAGATTAGGGGATGTCGGGAAGTGTAAAGTGGAGACTTAGTTACCCAACTTCAGAAGTCTCCACAAGTCCTTAGGTAGTCGACAAGTGCTAAAAAAAACATCCCAGGAGAAAGCTGAAGGTATGTGCCATATGCATATTTAATTATAATATTCTAGGACTAATAACTGATTTTTGGGAAATATTTAAAAAAAGTCAGTCTGAGCGTGAATATCCCCACGGGAATGGCACAGAAAACTTGCGACAACTCCACAGTATAGGGGTTAAAAGGTTTGAGGAAAGGAATGACAAGCGCGATGTGCCAACTTGGGGGAAATTCGCCTTTGGTCCAAACATGATTATAAAGTGCTAATAAAAACTGAAGCCCCATCAATGAGAGATGTTTAAGCATACTGTAATAAACACCAACTAATCCTTCGCATGTATCTGCAAGAACGAATGGCATCACATAATTCTGTCGACATAAAAGGAGCATTATATTGTTCTTCACTGGAGTGATGGAAGTGGAGCGGATGATGCTCTGCTGTCAAACGATGTTTGTGAAAGTCACTTGTTAAATGAGAGCCTATACTAACTGCACTAAAATGTTCGCCTAATGCATTAGCGACTAAGTAAGGATCTGCTATGAAAGTACCATGCAGATGGAGGACCGGAGCCGGGGATGGTAGCCGTTTACCTGCTGTCTTACGGATACAAGCCCAAACTGCCGAGACGGGCGTGTTAGAAGTAACTCGAGAAACATATGACTTCCACTTGGATTTCTTGGCCTCTTTAACTGTTCGGCGTAAGGCAGCGCTGGCACGTGGTAAAAGGATAAGGTGATGAACTTTATCGCCGGTATGACGTTTGCGGCGACAGCTATTCCAAGTGGCCCGTTTCATGCGGAGGGCTCTTGAGCATTCTGGCGTCCATCAAGGAACACATTTAAACGAAAAGGGACGAGTGGTCTTTGGGATTGTCTGTTGAGCAGCATTTAGTATCACGTCTAGGAATTTAGCGAGCATATCATGTACACAAGAAGAAGGAATAGAAACAGGAGTCGTACAGGAAGTAAAAGCTGTCCAATTGGCTCGAGCGAAACACCAACGAGGAGGGCATGGAGCTGGAGAATACGACGTGAGTCGCAGATGAATTGGAAAATGATCACTAAATGGACAGTCTTGAAGGACAGACCAAGTGAAGTCAAGAGCGAGAGGCAGGGAACATAAAGAAAGGTCAGTGTAGGAAAAGGTATGCGTACATGCATCGAAGTGAGTGGGAACACCAGTGTTGAGGATTCAAAGTTCATAATGGTAAACAAAAGATTCCAGGAGTCGACCACAAGGATTGATAACAGAATCACCCCACACGGGATTTCGACTATTAAAATCGCCGAGTAAAAGGTATGGAGAAGGGAGACTAGAGAGCAGGAGAGCCAGTGCCGAAAAATCAAGTGCCACTGAGAGGGAGAAATAGAGAGAGACAACTATCAACCAGCGCCCAAGAAATATGAGGGCAATGGCACAGGGGAGCTCAGTAGAAATTTGTAATGGTTCAAATGGAACCGTATGATGGAGCAAAATGCAAACATCTGAAATGGAATGTGGAGAGCTAAAAAAGGTATAATTGGGGATAGGAGATGGGGACTCCTGTAGGCGAGTTTCCTGTAAGCAAAGCACAGCAGGTTGGTAAACGGAAAGCAAATAACGTAAGTCATTACGTTGTGAGGTAAAACTGCATAAATTCCACTGTAAAATAGACATATTGTACCATAAAACAGGATTAAAACAATGATAAAATTGATGATGCTAAAAAACTATGTTTGTTGAAAAAGAGGTTGCCTTTGAGTAAGGATAGTAGGTATCAAGGAACCACTTGAGAACTGAGTGGTGGAAGGACATGACTCAGGCACAGAAGAATGGCAGTGAGGAGAGGGGGTTTCTTCTCCTGGAGGCATAGGAAGGTCTAAAAGGGATTTGATGATAGGTTCACTTGTAGTTGAGGTAGGGGAAGAAGAGAAAGGTGGAGGTAATGGAGAGATAACAGGTGAAGTAGATGGGGTAGAGGCTGCAGCCTCAGGGGGAAGAGGAGTGAGAGGAGGGGAGTGAACATCGGCAGAAACGGTAATTATAGTAGATGAAATGGGGACGGTCGCGGCAGTGGCTGGAGCAAACGAAGGGGAAGAAGTGTCCTGAAGAAACCGTGTAACTTTCTGGATAGTTTCGGAAGAACTGTCACCCGAAGATGCACGATGAGGTGGGTGGAAGTTTGAAGATCTGGAGGAGAGAGGAGGTGCGCAGCGCTTTTGAGGAACAGGACGTGACCCACGATGGGCTTTGCATTTCTTGACCGATCAAAGGTGAGAGGCGGGGTGGGAGGGACGTTGTCGAGTACAGGAAGAATGTGACACTGGCACAGTAGTGGATGGCATAGGTAGGGTAGAGGAAAAAGAAGTAGAAGTAGAGCGATCGAGAACTGAAAAGGAATTTGATAACGAAATAGAACAAGCAGGTAGTAAAGAAAACGTGGGGAGAGGACGAAGAAGTGCCTAAGACATCTGAGGTTGCAGCAGGAGAATAGAGACAATAAGTGGTGGCAGCAGCATCTTTATAGCCTTGTCGACGTGCTTCCTGGCGAGCTTCAGCCCGGAGGAGTCCAGTGGTCATTTGGATTTAGAGAACTTCACATTCGAATTTTTACAAAGGGCAACGATGATTGGTGGCAGGATGCTCACCTCTACAATTAGTACAGCAGTGACGATCGGAGGGACATTCGCCATCCTTATGGTCTGGAGATGAGCAAAGACAACACACAGGAGTGGATCCGAATTTCCAGCAAACACAACATCGACGAGGGACTGGGGTAGATTTGTTAACGTTTAGCTGGAGACCACCAAGAATAATGGAGGTAGATTAAGTACAATAATCAAAACGGATGTTTGCAGTATTTATAGAGTAGTGGTGGTGTTGCATAGAAGGAAGGGAGTAACATTGTACCTTAACATCTTTATGACCTTGGAGTTCTAAAATCTCCTGGATAAGAGGAGAACACTCTGGCCACTGACGGTCACCAAGACCAACGTAAGTGGGAACCAAGACGGTCCCTACACAGGAATTGAGGGGTACATTTTTTGATACAGTAATTGGGGTACCAGCAGGACTAAGTAAACTGGTCATTGCTGTCGCCTGTTCTTTGGACTGAACTATTACAACACGAGAGCCATCTGGACGAGATGTAAATCGGACATCTTTGCCTACCTGCTTCAACAGGTAACACTGAAAAACCAGGTCATCGCCTGCTAGAGAGGCAGTTGAGGGGATGTCAAAAAACTTGGTCCAGGTCTGGGGGCCGAACAAAGCTTGGAATTTGTCGTGTTCTGTTTGCTTGGGAAACGGAAGTAGTGATGGGCGAGGACGAGAGGTATGCGTGAGAAAGGTAGAAGAGGAAAGGGGAAGATATGGTTCTAGGGTAATGATAGAGGTAGAGCTACTGGAGGAGGACTGTGTAGTAATTGGAGTAGAGGAGGATGAAGGAGGTGAGGAGGAGGAGGAAAGATGCGGAGAAGTGGAGGTAGTCGGTGGGACATCCCAAAAAGAAGCCGAGGTTGTTACCTGGGTCAGGTCAGCGGTAAAAGCTGGGGAGGGGGAACTAATAACGGAATCCATGGTGATATAAAATCCAGGAAAAGCTCATCTTGACGGTTGAAAAGGAAGGACATTACAGGCAAAACCCTAAGTCTAGAGGCCTGGCCAACGACCACAGTGGGGGCTGAGCTCCAGAGTGCGCCCCTTACCCTACTCGGAAAGGAATGGTGATGCAGTGCCAGAGGACAGAGCCCCCTGTACAGCGAAGGGTCACCGGCCAATGACTGAGAGTCCCGCCACTGAGCCATGGCACCCCCAGAACCGACAGCTGCAGCTCAGCGGCAGTCCCACCTCTACAGAGGGTCCCCCTGCAGAGGTCTGCATATTGGGGTGGCGCTGAACCACCATGACCCCCACCGCTGGCCGAGACAGCAGCCCAAGGGCACATTCAGTCCTTCCTGTTGCAACTTGTGCGAGTCATTGATGAGAATTTTGATGAATGTGGAAAAGTCCACGCCATTTAAAGCCAAATGATAGCATAGACAGAGATAGAAGAAAAGGAAAGAAGAAGCGATGGGAAAAGAAAAAAGCCTTGCAAAATTAGTTGAGGCAATGACTGGGACCCAAGAAAGGGGGAGAGGGGAGAGCAGAATGTACTGGAAAGTCATCCTGCAACCAGGCCTCTGCACCTGTGGAGAGGATGAAGGTACCCTGCTAGAACTCCCTATGCATCAAGCCCCATTCGATGTCCCCAAAGCCCCCCATGACAACAACGAGCAAGGAAACGGGGGTGAAGGTCTTGGAACTGCCCTTCTACAGGAGGCTGATGGAGTACTGATGCCAGTTTGCTATGCCAGCCGGAAACTACTGGACAGGGAGAAGACTTATTCTGCCATTGAAGGCTGTGGTTTGGGGTATAGAACACTCCCGTAAATATTTGTATGGTAAGAAGTTTGTCTTGCAAATAGACCACCAGCCACTCGCTTATGTAAGAAATATGCTGAATAACAATAATAGACTAATGAGATGGGCATTAGTACTTCAGTCCTATGTCTTTAGGATAGAGTATATTAAGGGTAAAGACAATGTCATCGCTGACCTTCTTAGCAGGCACTAGTTCTCACACTTCCAAGAAATTCAATATATATACCTGATTTCATTCTATATTTTGAAATATAGTTGGTGAAGGGGTATTGTCAGGTAAATCAATTCTTGATGTGTGTGAGTTCGGATGAGTGACACACTGAGTATGAGACACTGAGTGAAGAGTAGTCGTGTGGTTGTGCGTGTTTGGTTCATTGTTCGGGATGTTAGTATGAACGAACGTGTTTTGGTTGCCAGTATGAGTGAGCCATTCAGTGCTTCTTCATAAGTTTCGTCCTGGCTCCAAAACCTCTGAGCAGTCAGACTCTCTCCAGCACATGGTGGAGTAGCAGGCTCCTGAATCTACTGGTGAGTGGTAGTTCTGCTATTAGTATACACTGTAAACTATAAGCTCCCCAGTGATATATGATTGTGCTAGGATAAAATTGTAGTGACTGCTGGATAACTGCAAAGTTATGTTAGATATGAGAATGTGAACTGACCCCTGTATTCTCTCAACTAGCCAAAGCGTGCCGTGTGCTGGATATGGCTCACTTCACCCCCAGAGCTCCGTATTTTTGGACAGCCCTTGTCTTTCTTATTAGCCAAGCAATAAGCCAAGAGTGCGCCAGTATTTTGTGCACACGCATACAAGTCCCCCTGTAGCCGTCAAGGAGATGCCAGGTTGTTCTTCAGTACCGGAAGCTCGCAGCTGTCCTCATTTAGCCGTGGCCTGTGGAATGATGTGTGTGATTGCACTGGGCACTGTTGTATGATGCTGGACTGTCCGCTTTTACTCCACATGTACTGCTGGCTAATTGTACCTGGGATTTTGGGACTCAAGCTGGGGCACTACCTATAGGACTTCGAGACTTACGAAGGATGGTGGAGTTGTCTAGTTTCTCCAGGCATCTCTCTTCTGAATTGTCTTCACACCAAGTCTTCAGCTCCACCATAGTAAATATTATAGTTGTGTGAAAGTGGTTGGTATGCTAGAAGTATGAATGATGTATGCCTGGGTTGTGAAGTTACATGTTTGTTAAGGCTTATATAATGTTATAATATATTTATAACTCTACTAATTGTATCACTTAATCCATATAGTAAGAGGGAGTATAAATTATTTGAGCTTATATTTCATCTACTCAGAAATCGCTCGGAACCTGCGATAGATATCTTGTGATTTCACTTACAGCAAGTCTTGTGGTCCTGCTTCCGGCAGGGGCTACAGACAAGGGAAGTCTAGTGGACATTCCCTCCCTGGCAAGTCTAGTGAATGTTACCGCAGTTCTGCTTTGCCCTGGGAGGACAGGGGAGGGAAGTCTAGTGGACGTTCCCTCCCCGGCAAGTCTAGTGGACGTTGCCGTGGTCCTGCTCTTGGTGGGGTCTGGTGGTGAGGCAAGTCTAGTGGAGATTGCCGCTGGCCTACTGGGGACTGTGAGAGCACAAGTCCCACCCTGATTCCAGTGAGTGCTGACTCTACCGGGACTGCGTTTCTCTATTGGGCTCCATTGAGGGGAAGAGGGGCGCAAGGTAGTGGGGGACATAGACCCGTCTAGGATGGACCCTACGTGTGCCCTATGCACCTCCCTGTGGTCTCCTCCTGGGGTGGGTGTTTCAACATCCTATCCATAGCTCCTCTGTGGGGTGGGTGTTGTGCCACCCCCTCCATGGTCTCCCATCAGGGTGGGTATTTCAGTCACCATAAAGTGTAAATTAAATGGTACTGTTCTTGTCTTAGAAGAATGATGAAAAGTGAAAGGACTTTCAGTGAAAAACGCCTTATGTCAGGTGAATATCGATGGGGAAACTCATGTGTTCCTACAGTAATTAATCAGATGAGTAGAGAAGTGCAGATAAAAAAGGGGACTTGTATATGCATTTCGGAGACTTGTCCTGCCCCTATACGGGAAGTAACTATAGCTGGAACATCAAGTAAGATAAAATCAACAGAGAGTGCATAAAGGAAAATTTGATTTACACAGGAAATTTTGATGTGGAAAATTATCTACTGGATTTATTACTGAAATACAGACAGGAGCCGCAGACGATGCGACGACCGGAGCCAGCACCCACAACCCCCCAAGTACTACCAGGGGCCCGCCGCTAACTCCGAGCGGCTCCAAACAGGAATGGCACACCTGTACCTTTCCCTGGCACCCCTCTTACTCCCAACCAATGCCCCGGGAAGGTAGCAGTCATCGTCATCCAGTCTCTGGCAAGAAATTCACTCACCAGGTAAGGGGTGGAGTTTACAACTCCACGCAACACCACGGTATTGGCCACTGTCATACCGGGTACGGGGCAGAACCGGCCTCAGTCCGTTCCCCAGTTGCATCCCCGCTACAGGGCCACGACACAGACTGTAAGTCGTGTCAGTTGGGCAGGACAGGCTAACAGCCATCCGCTTCCTGTAGTTGTGCCCCCCAGAGCAGCGCCGCAGTAACGGCTACAATCCATGCTGGGTATGAGCCAGGATCGGCCATTGTCCGTCCCTCTGCTGCTAGTCCTCTTCACTCCATGGTACAGGCCCCTAGCTACACCAGAGCTACAACCCCCTGTGCCACCAGTCACCACGATGTTGGCCTCTATAGCTATGCCAGAGGCAGAGCAGGCCATTAGCCGCCCCGAAGCTGCAGTCTCCTGTTCCATTACAGCGTTGGCCACTAGTCACGTCAGGCTGGAGTTTGAGCCGGCCATCGTCCGCTTCTCTTCCACAGGAGATCCTGTAGCCCGAGAGGACCACTCCCCCGAGCCGTGGCAAGGCCTCACCCGAGGTCTTGGTTCCTTGCGACTTCAACCGTGTGAGCAACAGCAGAGGCAGAGTCCTGGCAGACATGGCAGCCGACGACCAGACCGGTCCACCACTCCCTCAGCCCGAGGTTGCTGCACAGCGATCCTGACAGTGCCGCTGCCCTCCAGCCATTGCCACAGTCCAGCCACCCCGGGTTCCTGTTACCTGAGTCCTCAGTCACCCCGGGAGTTGCCCCGAACACAAGGGTGTGACTTACCTGCTGGTGAGACCACTCCGAGTCCATCCCGGACTCGACGTAAGGCCTGTCTCTTGGCTCCCTTCGGGCCAAGCCCCTAGCCCCCTGTCTACGTATGGGGCCTCAACCAGGGCGTGCTATTCTGTCATTCCTCCAGACAGAGGAACCTACCAACGGCCCCTCAGTGAAAGTGTATCAAGAGGACCTACATAGTGTGTGCTGTTTTAAACCCATGATGTACGTGTACATTAGTGATTACTTATAGCGTGTCATAGTGATAAATCGACCAGGAACCCCGAGTGTAAAATTTGACGAGCACATTTGCCCTCCTGGTTTAGCATATACCTCGAGTGGAGTCCCGTGAAACCCCCTCAGTGAATGATATATTCCAGTGGCCCACAGAACAATAATATCATATAGATTGTACCATTCCCTTGGTCCATTATAACTTACCCCTCCCCATTGTACCGGCACACTAGAAACGCCACAGTGACCAACAGAACATCATCATATAAATCGTGCCATTCCCTTGTTCGTGTAGTGGCGCGCAAGTGAAACACTACGGAAGTACCTCAGTCTCCCCTCACAGTGTATCGTAGTGCGGTAGACTCCAGTCGAGGTAGACATTCAACCAGGTGAGTGTCTGTGGACACCAGGTGTTAACGTAAATTGTACCAGTGTATCAGTGCCGTCCAGTTTTACACTCACGAGGGAAATTGTAGCAAGTGCTTTCCTGTGTCTTAAATTGTAAGTGTAATCAAAGTGCAATAAGTGCTGGGTGAATCCTACCATAATTTCCCTAAGCCGGTATAGAGACAGACTTCCAGTCGAGTAAAACCTTGTGTTAACCCATCCCCGGCAAACCCAGCATCTGATGTATGTTAATTGATGTACTGTTGGTACATGTGTGTAACAGTTACTGCCTTGTTTTTGTGTCCAGTCCTTTCCTTAAGAATTGCCGACCCGGTCTAGAATAGTGACCCGCTGTAGCCTGCGTGTTTGAGGGACGAGAAACCGGCACACAAATACGTAGCATAACAGTTACACAAACAGCTAGACACTGTCGCATTACCTGGAGAACAATTAGGGTGTACTGTCCTTATTAAACACAAGATTAACATACACCAGGACACACAACCAATATACAGTACCAGCCTATAGAGTAGCACACTCACAACACACCCTTGCAGATCAATATGTTCATGAAATGTTAAAAATGCGTCTTATTGAGCCATCAGTCTGCCCGTGGAATGCCCCATTATTTTTCGCGCCCAAACGAAACTGAGAAATACGTGCGGTAGTCAATTACCATAAATTAAGCCAGTACACAATCCCAGACCGGTTTCCTATCCCACTGTTAGGTGACGTCTAGCAAAATAATGGACCAGAAAATAATGTATTTTCCACAACTGATTTGCTTAATGGCTACTATCAAATGTTAAGTTAGCCAATGCTGGTTTGAAAATTAAGCAGTTTAAATGCAAATTTTATTTTAAGAAAATAAAATTCTTAGGCCACAGACTAGATGCAGAGGGGATCCACACATCTGACAACAAAATAAAAGCAGTAAGGGATTTCCGTGAATGCAGAAATGTGGATGAAGTAAGACAATTTTTAGGTCTGGCAGGCTACAGATCACTCATAAAACAATTCCGTCACATAACAGAACCATTATTCTACCTACTGAAAAAACAAACTGTATTTCAGTGGGGAGAGGAACAATAATTAGCATTTAATGAATTTAAAGATAGTCTTACATATGCACCTTGCTTGGCATATCCTAGTTACACAAAACCATTTATAATTTGCACAGATGCATCTCTTAAAGGGTTAGGGGCCGTATTGATGCAAGAAGATAAGCGTGGAAAAAAGGTTCAGGGAAAAATTATTGCACTACAGACCTAGTGGCACTTGCAGTGTTCTTTGCATTACAAAAGTTTCAAGATTTGGTACATGGTTACAAAATGCACCTGTTCACCGATCATATACTGTTCATGGGCACTTTCCAAGAAAAACTCCTTTATGGGAGGAGAGAAAGTTGGAAATGTATAGTTGAAAACTATAATGTACGTGTTCAGTAAATCCAAGGCAAAACAAATTTTAGCTGTTGATGCATTATCTAGGAACCTGACGACAATTCCTGTCACGACGTTAGGTCTAAAGGAAAACATCCCAAACCATGATGAAACCTCGAAACCACAGAAACTTCATTCAATGTGCTCTAAATATATATACATTTTGGAAAGTGGCGAGGATATACAATTACCCAAGCTACATGTGCCACTTGAACAATTCACAATAGTCGACAATGCCTTATATACGATCAACCCAGGACAACCAAATCATAGAAGAAATAACGGCCAACTATTGGTACATAATGAAATGATGCTTCACGTATTAAGGACGGTAAACGATAGTCTACATGCAGGACATCCTGGCAAAGATAGGACGGTCAGACAAGCCCGGATGTTATACTACCGGCCACTATTACGGAAAGATATACACAATCACATAGACAGATGCGAGTCACATGCGAGACACAAAGGCTACACGTTAACACCTGCACCTGTAGGGAAATATCCTGTTCCTAACCAACCGTGGGACGTCGTCATGGTTGACTTACCTAAATTATCCATATCACACAATAATAATATCTCTCAGACCATTTCTCAAGATATGTGATTTTAGTCCAAAATAAGGATAAAACAGCAGAAACAGTGGCAAGGACAATCGTAGACATTATTATATGTGGATTCACCACACTGAAGGTATTAATAAGTGATAATGGAGGTGAATTTAATTCTGAAATCTTACAATATGTAAACAATGTAAAAAAGGTCAGTGTCTTAGCCTATCACCCAGCATCCAATGGGTTGGTAGAGAGACAAAACAAAAAAATGTTGAATGTGCTACGACACATTCTCAATGAAAATTATACAAGCTGGGATGATTGGATTCCCAGAATGGATGCATCAATTAACTGTGTAATAAACAAGTCTATAGGAGACACACCACATTTCATAAACTATGGGACAGTAAAAAACCATATGAAATTCTTGGTGAAAATTTGCTTGTATACAATTATGGCGGTTATCCTAAACTCCATTTGCGTGAATTCCAGAGATACACAAAAAAGTGAAGAAACAGTTATCGATGTCCACGAAAAAAATGACAGTCATTAAAAAAAAAAAAAAAGAAGAAACAACTATCAGCTTAGGAGACATTGTCCATGGTATCATTCACACTAGAGACAACTAACTATTACCAAAATTTGAAGGCCCATACAGAGTAATTAAGAAGACAGCAAACAAGGTAGTAATTATAAGTCACTGTCGAGTGGCAAAGAAAAGCAAATTCATGTTGATCAATTAAAAAGGTTCCCAAGGAATTTAGCCTGCAATTATGCAACCTCGGACACCACTGAAAAACGAACACAAATGATGAAAATAAACTAGAAGAAATCAATACATACAAAAATAAATTGAGATCGCATAACAAACAAAAATGGGTGCAACTGTTGCTGCTAATGCCACAATACAGTATTTACATGATCTAGGTATCGATTTAACCCGCCTGGTCCCATCGACATACGGTGTACGTCGCAACTTTTTTCCACGGACAGACCCAACAATGTACACCGTACATCATGCAATTGCAAGGCCTGTCATGTGCACATTTTTCAACATTTGCGGGTGATTTTTGGTACGTAGGCGTGGAAGACCTTCCTCTAGATTCCGCCGGGTGGGGACGCTCCGGGACCGCGCGTGACCTGCGCTCACCTGCTACTCAGCCACTCACCTGGCAGCAGTGACCTAGGACAGACATGGCGCAGCGTGGTCTCTCTGATGATGAAATTCAGGCCGTTCTGGACACTTATCCTCCGGAATTCACTGGGGATAGTGACTCGCCCTTGGACGATGATGTCCGTGACGTGGATTACGTGTTCCCTGGCGAGGAAACAAGCAGCATTGACGAGGAGGTCCCGTCACCTAGGAAGCGGCAGTACGATGTATATCGCCAAGCAGGCCAGGGTAGAGGACGAGGATGTGGCCGAACCTCCATGCAGCCTGCTCACAAGGAATCAGATGAGAGCAAGGACGAGGACGGAGCACGTGGACATGGTCTTCCTTCATGGGTGGGCTACGAGCGAATCTCTCCACGTAGAAGCGAAGGAACAAGGCGGCGTATTTGGTATGGATCTATTTCCTTGTTTGGGTATGGTAGAAGTGTAGGGGCGGGAGTGATAACTGTGGAAAGTGAAAGTGGTTGTTTGTTGCACGATACCAATGTGTCCAATGTGATGTCGGCTTGTGCATTCAGCCCTGCTTCGAGCAGTATCATACCCTCCTGAGCTATTGATACTGCTGGCAAACCTGCAAGGTCAGTGCATAAGTGATGGAAGTGAGTGAAAATTGAAATAATCTGTGGGAAAGAAAGTTGAATTTTGGAATGCAATAGTGTTTCATAGCATGAATAATACGCTCACTATCATACCAAGTCATGTAATATATGTGCAATCAATGGTAATATTCTTTGGAAATAAGTATAATGGAAATTGAAGAATAAAAAATAATACTGCCTGCTTATGAGAATATTACGCTCAGCATGTAAATATGTGATAACATATCGCTCGCAACACTGGTACGGCCTGTCAAAATGTGCTAACAGTTCTTGAGGTTGAAAATGGGTAAAATCATCGTGGAAGAATATTATTGAAGCTGAAAAGAAAAAAGAAAAACTCTGTGCTTGCGAAAATATGACGCTCAATGTTACTGTATAGTAAGGCATGTGAATACGTGATAAAATATCGCTCACCATACTACTGAAAGCCTGTCAATGTGTGATAACAGTTCTTGAGGTTGGAAGTGGGTAAAATCATCGTGGAAGAATATTATCGAAGTTGAAAATAAAAAAAGAAATACTGTGTGCTTGCAAAAATATCACTCTCAATATTACTGTATAGTAAGGCATGTGAATGCGTGATAAAATATCGCTCACAATACTGGTAAAGGCCTGTCAGCATGTGATAACAGTTCTTGAGGTTGAAAATTGGTAAAATCATCGTGGAAGAATATTATCGAAGTTGAAAAGAAAAAAGAAATACTGTGTGCTTGCGAAAATATGACGCTCAGTATTATTGTACAGTAAGACATGTGAATACGCGATAAAATATTGCTCACAGTACTAGTAAAGGCCTGTCAGTATGTGATAAGTGTTATGGAAAGTTGAAAAAAATATAATGAGTGTAGAAAAGTATAACGTTAGCCAAAAATTAGAATGTAAGTTCAAAGAACAGCCTCAGGGAGTCAACTGTGACAGAAATCGGCGATTTTCAGGTAGCCGCAAAATGAACATACGCTTATATCACCTATATTTTTGTATGGAAATCATTACATTCTTATACAAAATGTTATTTTTGACCTAATAAATGTATACTGATGTATCAATGTTGGTTTGGTTTAGGTACCCCATCATGGACAACGAGAGAACTGAAGCATGCCTTTATAGAGAACGAGACCCAGGTGCATGAAGGTATACCTGTCTAGACCACTTCTGAGCATAAGTAAGCAATTTCTTGGTGATTTCCCATTGTTTCTCACCAAAAGTGAAAGGTTTAGCCAAAAAACAAAAAGTCGAAAATCGATCGGGATCTGAGGGTATGCTAGGTAAAAAAACTGGTCGGGACTCGGCGGGTTAAACTGCTTCTAGAAGTGAAATAACGAGCAAAGTTGCCAGTTTGTAATGCGCATCATCACTCTCATTGACCTCAGCATGACTGGATTAGCTTATTAAGATTTTTTTTTTTCCCCGGTAGGTAACGATGAGGGGACTTGGATTCTCATCTGTATAGCTCACTTAGACCTCAACATATAATAAGGCAAGGATGCCTCACAACCCCAATGGCCTCGACAGCAGTTGTAAAAGATATGATTACTGAAATTAGTTTGGACATCTTAATGAATTACCAGTATTGTGGGAGAACACTGCCAAGCCACTGAGGACACTGGAAGCTGTGATAAGAAGTTCTGCTTCAGAAACTCATAAGTACAAAGTAAGTGACTGAATACATGAAGTTAGCAAAAAGGAAATTAGATCAAGCAAAAGCTGCCATGCTCATCATGATCAAGATATACCATCTCGTGGAATGGAAGCACATAGGGACTGTCACGGTGGGGAGTGGAAATACTTATGGAAATGCAAATAAATAGACAGTTGACACAAAGGAAATGACTTGTGAAATAAAGTAGTAATTTTACATGTATGCTGGCTTACTGCGCCGAATCTCTAAAGATGAGAATTTCATGAACTTTCTTGACAGTACACAGCGGAGACTAATCACGCAAGAATGCTGTATTGTTCATACTGTTGGCCTATGGGAAAGTGAGCTTACCCCTGACAATCAGTAACTAATAATAATAATAATAATAATGGAAAGGTTCTTGCTGGTGCTAACTCCTAGTTGGCACAACGGATTTAACCCACCGAGTCCCATCGACGTATGGGTACGTCGCTATGTTTTGTCACAGCTACACCCATCAACGTATGGGTACGTTGCGCATTTGCAAGGGTCATAATTTGCACAATTTTCAAGTTTCATGGGTGATTTTTGGTAGGCATAGTGGGAGACCTTCCTCTACCTGCTGTCAAGCGGGGATACTGCCTGGCCCCACCTAATCCCCCATCCTCCCCCTCCCCACCACACTGGGCAATTCACTTGTTAGCAGTAAGCTGGCCAGTAAAGGTATGTTGCCCCATGGTCTCTCCAATGACGAAATTCACGGTGAAAGTGATTCCTGAGGTGGAGGACAAAGAAATAAAGAAGCTAGAGCAAGAAACAAACAGAAGTGATGAGGTGGTAATGTCATAAAGGAAGGTGCCATGTGTGAATGTGTTTGGTGACTGAACAATGCTTCTATTGCCTATATAATTGTGTTAAAACCAACGTAGTCTGTTACTACACATAAATTCATACTGAATACATAAATAAATACGTAATTGAAAGTGGCTTGAATTAATTAACCCTTCCATAGTTCATTTTCTTTAGCCAGGTACCCTGAAAAAGAAGGAAAATGTAAGGTTGCATGACGCCTGTATCAACAGTTTTAAGCATAGGATCGCGATTTCTCTATGAATTTTCGATGTTTCTGACCAAAAGCGAAGGTTTGAGCCAATAAAAACTTTTTCCAAAAATGCTCGGGATTTTGTGGTATGGTAGGTTGGAAATCGGTTGCGACGTGACGGGTTAAGAATTAATACCAATGAACTGGCCTAAATACCAGTCGTGATTAATATAGGAAGTTTGTGCAAACTTGGAGTAGCAACTAAAGTTAGCACAATGTGGTGAAATCAAACAAGACTGTTACATTTAATTGAGCTCAAAGAAAAGAACTATAAATTTATTAATTACAACAAAATAAATTTACTTTACAAGAATCTCAAGCAAATTCAAAATATCAAAGCAAGGGAAATGCACCCACTCACACACTCAAACCAATAGCTAAAGCTGCCGTCACACTGGGACAAAAGTTGCTAACATGCGAGCCAGTTTTGCGAGTCGCTAGCCAGACCGACTCATGGTGAGCAAGATTTTCCTTGCGAGGTGAAATGGATAACAATTTTCACTCACAGTTTGTTGGTGGGATCGGAACTCAAGTGAGCCTATATTAATTTTGTAATCGGTAAGAAAATATTCTGTTATTCATAGAAGGAAACTTTAATTAAATTTTTTAAGGAAATACAATTTAATTCTTGTGGTTTTTATTCATTTTTATTTATTTTTCTTGTAACCTGAAATAAATATTCAGACATTCGGGTGATCAGCCGCGGAGGCCATCTCCTTTGTCTCCAAACAACAAGTAGAAATCAGATTTCGATATGGATCCTGCAGCAAGGAAAACTCTAGTAGACTGCTTTGTGGCTCTGGAGTTGCTTCGTGAGGCACTGCAATTGCTGTTGATGTCCACTACTGCCGATCACCAACTCGGTGGGGAGATAAGGGAATCGCTGAACTGCTCGAGACTTGTAGCCACTACGATGCGGGTCTTTCTCAGCACTGCGCACGACGACACCCTACTTCCGTGGCTGACTAATGTTCACATTGCCTGGCACAGGGGTGTGAGAAATGGGCATGGCTAACTCAACGGCCAGAGAAACAAGGCGTGAGAATGGCAGTTACACTAAAATATCACTCATTGAAACGCTCTGTCTATACACAAAGACAGTCGCTTATGAAGCAGTGACGAATGTTATGAAAAACTGTTTAAAATCTGAGTGAAAACGCGAGCAGTTAACTGACTGAACGAAATTCTACGGGTTTCAAAATTGTTCAAGCGTTCCCAATATAATACTAATATAATGTCATGAATTTGTATAAATACATAATCTCACGAATTCTTGACATTACACCCCATCAAAATCAAATTTTCCTAACTCACAAGATTCACACTGTGGTGTGTGTACTATCCTGCTACAGGAAAAAATTGCTGTCACCAATGGGCGTAAAAACCTCATATTTACATTAATAGAAGCAAGCTTGAGGGGAAAAACTCAGTGATGATGGTGAAAAACCTTGTACTCATTGTCAAACTGAGCAAAAGTTTGCTACATATACATTAACCCGAGGAGTCCCATTGACATATAGGTACATTGCAACATTTTGTCACGGTGACACCCATTGACATACCCGTATGGTTTGCAATTGCAAGGTCAGTAATTTGCACGTTTTTCAAGTTTCACGGGTGATTTTTGGCAGGCATATGTGGGAGACTTTCCTCAATCTGCTGTCAAGTGGGGATACTGCCTGGCCCCACCTGACCCCCCTCCCCCCCACACTCAGCAATTAACCTGTTAGCAGTGACCTGGCCAGTAAAGACATGTCACGCCACGGTCTCTCCACTGACAAAATTCACGGTGAAAGTGATTCCTGAGGTGGACAAAGAAATAAAGAACCTACAGGAAGAAACAAACAAAAGTGATGAGGTGGTAATGTTGTAAAGGAAGGTGCCATATGTGGATGTGTTTGGTGACTGAACAATGCATATATTGTCTATATTATTGTGTGAAAACCAATATAGTCTTGTACTACACATAAATTTGTACCAAATAAATAAATAAATAAATAAATACGTAATTTAAAGTGGCTTGAATTAGTTAACCCTCCCATAGTTTGTTTTTTTTGAGGCCAGGTACCCTGAGAGAGAATGAAAAGCTAAGGCTGACTGTCACCTGTAGCAATGTTTATAAGCTCAGGAGGGCGATTTCTCTATGAATTTTCGATGTTTCTCACCAAAAGCGGAAGTTTGAGCCAAAACAAAAATTTCCAAAATTGCTCAGGACTGGGGGGTATTGGAGGTGTGAAATCGGTTGGGACGTGACGGGTTAACAACTAATTGTTGTGTAGCATGGTGTATGTGATAGACGGTGTAGATGTGACAGTTGTAGCTTAACTGCACCTATGTGTAAAATGGTATAATACAAATTGATAGTAAATGGAGACAACAAGGGCATAGGAGAAGAGGTGGCAGAGATGATCTGCACGGCAAAACTGCTACACTCGCCAACTGTACCTGTGAAATCAATCAAGGTGGAGCATCAGTAGTGTCAATGTGACAACAAATTTGTATTAAACTTCAATAACCCTCTGCCTAGTAGTCAATGCATACAAAATGAAAAGTATGCTTCAGCTGAAAATTCTACTGATGGCCAGAGCTTTGTACATTCAAGGTCACCATTATTTCCTTATTGGGTAGATTATTAACCAGGAAATGTAGTCCTTGGATTGCTCAAATCTCTCAGGACCCCCGTAGTTTGCTGGTTAGACCTATATCTTTATTAACTGGAGAACAAGGTATTCCCTGGTTAACACATAAGACACAGTGTGGCTATAAGGGGTGAGGTCCAAAGCCTTGCCTGGCACTTCGAGGGAGACAGCAGTCAATCAGGCACCAGCTCCTCTCATCTGCGAAACCAGCTTCACTTCAGCTGATCCACCCCATGCAGCATCGACCCCTGGTACGTTAAAAAGATCCCGATGGATGCCAATTAACTAACAGGGCCCTCAGTGACCCACAGCCCATCACAGGTCGAAAGTAAGAATAGTGACCGTTAACTCAGGGCTCTGTGCATATGCTCCTAATCTAAGTACTGTCTGGTGGTATTTGTATCTATGCACTCGGACATCCTAAGAGCATACTTACCCTTACGATTCTACACTAACATCAGTAAGTTGAGAATCCCTACACAAACTCCAGGAATCCTCAGAAAGGCCCACAGCTCAAGGCACACCTCAAGGTAATTCAGACACAGCCTTGGAATGCCTCTGTGGGATTCTCGAACTTCCCCCTTAACCTACGGTATATATGTATGTACAGACCCCAGACATATTGTGTCTGCACCCTCATTACCACTGCCCTCTCTCTCAAATGGCTCAGAGATTATGGGTATGGATTCAAATGGCACAGGAAGGACACATTCTTGATTGGTGGTACATTGACACACATTGCAGAATTCACAAACCTATCTATTTCCTGTCCCATTCCTGGCCAGAAAAAGTCGGCACGGATACAGCCTTGGATTTTCTTTTTGCCCATGTGACTTCCTGATGCTGAACAATGACCCCATTCTAACAGTGCTTGGCGATGTTTTGTGGGGATGACAAATTTCAGTCGAATCTCGCCCTGGGGTGTTTGTGACTTACGGTACAGCCGTCCTTGTTTATGAAGGAATCTGGCGTGACCTCCCCATGAATACTAAATCACTTTACCCTTTTTGCTTCTTCCGCACAGCAGCAAGTGTCGGGTCAGAGTGTTGTTCCAGGACAACATTTTGACTACCAATCAGATCTTGCGGCAATGCAATGGTCACCAGCGTGACATGGTTTGGAGCCTTGGCCATGGCTTGTGTTACTGCAGCCGAAGTCTGAGTAGTGATATCTACGGTGCAACTATACTTGGCACCTGGTATGTTACCTATTATAAGATCAAACAAATGTTCTGGCATGACGATTGCAACTGTCGAACCAGTGTAAAGGGGAGATGCCACCTAGATACGTGCCTAAGGGAACAATCTCACCGATCCATCAATAAGCTGAGCTTGGATCTGCCTACCTGTGTATTCCTCAGGCCGAACTAGACTGTGCCTGACAGAGCAACCTGAGGAATCATTGTCTCTCAGGACATTAACAGGAACACCTGCCACAAACCCTGGCTGAACAAGAAAGGCTCTGTTACCTGTGGGAGGGCCTGTGGAGGAAGCGGCCAGCCATTGGTAAGGCTGCATAACACACAACTCTGAGAATGTGATGCCCTGAGGACTAGATGCCTGAGGGGTCGTACTCACCATCAGGGGAGTTGGAGCGTTGATCACCTGTGGAGGAGTGCTCACTGTCTGGGGAAGACTAGTTCCTTGTGAAGGAGAACCTGTGCTGCTAGGGACAACACCAACTTGCGCTTGTTGGGGAATGAAGGCTGCATTTGCCTCCTGCCTCTGATACACTGGGGCTGGTGCTGAAAAAAATTGTCCTGACTGTTGACTGCATTTCTGATACTGCTGCTGGTTAGGATATTTATTGTACCTCTTCCAGTCGGGTTTCTGCGTATTCTGCCCCAAGTCCTTTTTCTGCGATTTGTCTGGACTATGACCGTTATTCTGAGAACGGCCGGAGCCATAAGCTCAGCAGGCCACGACTTTTCCAGCTGTGTACGCAGCACAATGTCAATTATCCCCTCTCGCGTGCGAGGGGTCTCATCTTTTTCCATCCACTCATCTAAGTACGCAGTGAGACGGTCAAGGAGCTGAACAGCTGTCTCCTTTTCCTGGAGATGCGCCCTCATGAACTGACTCCTGGCATCACCAACCGTGAGACTGTATGCTTTGATGAGTGCTGCCTTCATCATCTCATACGTGAGACTGTCTCCGAGAATTCTGTGGAGAATATCGAGGGCAGGGCCCTCAAACAAGCTAAGAAACTGAAGCTGCTTAGCTGCCTCATCCAGCTCATACAGCTGTGCCATGTCCTCAAAATGAGCTATGAACAGCTCGATTTGCTCGTCTTCCTTGTACGAAGGAAGCTTCAGGCGTTGGGTTGCCAGAACAGGTGCTGGGAGAGCACTCGTGAAGCTTGGGTTGGCTGCACCTTATGTGCCTAAAGCCAAGGAGTCTTGCTTGAGCTTCAACACTTCAAGCTCATGAGTCTCACGTGCCTTGCGCTCAGCACGCTCGTGTTCATGTTGTTCTCACTCGTGTTCACGTTCTCTCTCACGTTCCTCGAACTGAATTTTCCACACTTCACAGGCATCATTTTCACGTTGTTTTATAATTGTACCATGAGAGCACATAGTCCTTAATTTCCTAGGGACAGGTAAGCCCCATATCCTTGGCTTCCTGTACATATAAACTTGTTGCCATGATGCTAACTCAGACTGAGACTGAACTAAAGACTGACGTACTGGCTGGCGTTCAGCAGTCGAATGCTAATACTCGAAAATAAAGAATATAGGCACAGTCTGGTGGTGACCAGTTTAGTTAAACTGGTAAAGAAAGAGAAATAGAAAATTGCAACTGGCTGGGAAAACTTACATAAAATTAATAAAGATAATCAATAACCACCAGTAAGGCATTGCCTACAAACTTTAAAAATAACTAATACCTAGCTAAGAGTGAGTGCGCATATTTCGTTAATAACTTCAAGGCTAGGAGTTAATTTCCTGGGGCCTGATTCTGAAAGCTCAAAAATCCTCGCAAGTCCGCCATCTTTGGGCGCAAGAGCAACTTTTCACTTATGGCATATTCTGGAGACCCTAAAAACGAGCGCAAACCCTATGTGGCGTTGTCAATTCTCCTCGTAGAGTTGCGCCATGTGAGAGGCAGTCATAAGTACATCATAAGCCTTATAACTCTCCCATTTTTAGAATGTTGTAACTCAGACTGTACCAAAATCCTTAGAATAAAATCAGGCATTAATTAATCCCTAATAGCATACAAATGTTGCGAATCTGCAAAATATAATAAGTGCAAGTGGCAGCGGACCGTCGTAGGCAGTGTAAATATACTATATCGGAGCAAGTACTATTTCGATATAAGTGGGAAAACTAGCATTGTTGACCAATATAGCCTTTACTGCAAATAAATTGCAGCCTCATGATACAATGCTCACATACATTCGACTAATTAAGTCATTGTAAATACTAAAATCTTTTAAAATATTATGATACATCATACATTGTCGAAAAAATTATGAACCGAACATACAAACGCGTGATCAAAACAAATGTAGATCTTGCGTGTTTCTAGGAAAACAGGAAATAGGGGCTCGCGTCAGCTGTTGTGGCGTGAGGTTGTGCCGACCAGGGTTGCCAAAACGCGGAAATATCATCTGCTATGCGGATAAAACAGTCCACGGAGCTGCACACTTTGGGTGAGGACGCGGTAACCGCACCCTCACAAATGCGGATGAAACCATCCGCATCCCTTAATATACGCAATTTTAAGTCGAATGTATAATAAATAACCTTATATCCCTTAATGTTAGCAGTATTATTATGCAGAGCATTTTGCATATGGGTAATCTTTGCATAAATATGCGACAAAATGTATAATGCAGTCATATCCTTCTGACAGGTTTTGCAGCTGTTACTGCTGCACAGGGTTGCGTTGCCTTTGAGCTGTCCCACTGCATAATTGCGTCTGTTCAGCACCACAGCAGAGAATAACTCTTTGCTTTGTTATTCATTTTAGGGTCTTATTGGCAGAGGTTTGACAGTTTATGGGTATATCGTTACTTATCATGTTGAGTACATAAGAAACACTAATATATTTTTGTACCCATATATTCTGTATAACGTTTTACATTAATTTTTGGTATGATGTTCTGTACAGTATTTATAAATTATATCCAGTGGGTTATAATTATGTTGCATGGGAGTATTGTCCACACACACACACACACACACACACACACACACACACTATGTATTGATAGTTGTAAAGAACTGCAAGAGGACTTGGACAAAATACACGGCTGGAGCCAGACTTGGAAAATGGACTTTAATGCCAAGAAGTGTCATGTATTAGAAATGGGTATAAGTGAAAGAAGACCACACTGGACATATAAAATGGGCAATGAGATGATTAGTAAAAGAAAGGATGAGAAAGATTTGGGAGTGATTATTCGGGATGACTTGTCACCAGAAAAGCATATAAATAAAATTATTGGGGGAACTTATGGATTACTGACCAACATGAGAGTGGCTTTTAATTATATGGATGAAGATATGTTGAGGGAGTTGATAGTGACCATGATAAGACCAAGACTAGAGTATGCGACGGTGGTATGGTCACCTCATTTGAAGAAGCATATTGATAAACTAGAAAGGGTCCAACGGATGGCAACGAAGATGATACCGTGTTTAAGGGAACTCACCTACGAGGAGAGATTGGAAAAACTGAAGTTACCAACATTGCACGAGAGAAGGGAAAGAGGTGACTTGATCACGATATTTAGAAATGTAAGAGAATTGGAAAGGGTGGATAGAGAGGATCTTTTTGTGTTGGATGATGGAAGAACAAGAGGTCATGGCTTCAAGTTGAGGAAAAGTAGATGTCTTAATGATCTCAAAAAGTTCAGTTTCCCGAATAGAAGCATAAGTATTTGGAATGACTTAGACGAAGAGGTGGTGCAGGCGAAAAACATTCATGTATTTAAAACTAGATTAGATGAATGTAGATATGGAGACGGGACAACACGAGCTTAGCTCAATTCCTGTATACTACAAATAGGTAAATACA
>JAGKTI010013488.1:0-13660 GCA_018397915.1 Birgus latro
GTGCACTTAAAACCATGCATGAAAAAATTAAATTAAAAGCAGGAAATTATGATTAACACAATGTTAGGTTAGGTTAGGTTATGACCGGACATGAAATTCACTGGCATTCACCTTTTTCATAGCTGGTGCACTTAAAACCATGCATGAAAAAAATTAAATTAAAAGAAGGAAATTATGATTAATACAATGTTAGGTTAGGTTAGGTTATGCCCAGACATGAAATTCACTGGCATTCACCTTTTTCATAGCTGGTGCACTTAAAACCATGCATGAAAAAATTAAATTGAAAGCAGGAAATTATGATTAACATTTAGGGAAATTTTTAAACACATTTACAGCATGCTGAAAACAGGTTAGACATGAAAATCATTATGGAAATCATCTTGCACACAGTTTATGCATGAGATTAATGATATGGAAAGAACAAAACAAGGAAATTTGATGAAGTTAGGATACTTACGAAAAAGAAGCCGCCGTCCTGATGTATAACTCGCTCTATCATCTCAGACTTTGACACGAAGAAATTGCACCACACACACCTTTGCAATTGACAATCACCAGCACTTCTCACCAACACTTTCCACAACGTTTTTTTTGCATAACTGGGATCACATCACTTCCCTGCATTGTACATAACAGTAAATTCCTGTGTGGTCTAGTGACGAGTCTTGGAGCCTTGCGAACTTCTCAGCAGCAGCTTTCAGCTCCGTTCCACGTACCAACACACCAGCAGCACGTTGTTGTCGATACCAAATCAGCGTGGATCGGTCGATGTCTGCATACTTAGGACTAAAACATCACCTTCCTCTCCACGTTTCGTTTGGTCTTCAAAGCGAAATCAGCCGTGTACTGCTGTAGTTTGTCTCGCGACTTCTTGATATCAAACAAGGTGGAGCGAGGGAGATTGAATTCACGACGAATCCGTAATGTCGGCTACCTGGCGTTCACCTTCAATACCCTTCCCTCTTCTTCTCCAGAGTCAGAACCACTTTCTTCCTCTTCTCAGGAGGCAGGGCCATCATCACACATGATGAAGAAGGTAAAGAGCAGCATCAGACCCTGCAGGAGGTAGGGTATCACCACAAAAGCAATCACTTTGGCCGCGATTGTCGGAGCGTGTTCACGAGCCAGAAGCAGAGCGGGAAATGGGATGGACAGACAGGCGCCACGCACGTAAACACAGCCGATCAGCGTGCGTGGGAAATTCAAACTGACGCGGTCCAAAAAAATCGGATTTTTTTCAAATTTTGTGGCATTTTGGGGGGTGGACAGCCCACGATGTCCGAATATTGGGGGGTCCGAATATTGTTGAGCGTCCGAATAATAGGGAGATTACTGTATTGTAATGAAAATCGGTAATGCTGGTTACTGTTGTGTTCCATTATACCCCTAAGGATGAACACGGAACCTCTCAACAAGCAGGTGAGTGCACATAAAATAACCAGTAAATGTGTGTGTTTGTTTCCCCTCAACCTTTATTTGTGCCATTGTTTTTTACTGTATCAATATTCTCCTAATGGAGTTAGTTTTTAGAGTGCAATCAGACACACAAGCCTAGACACAGCAGAGGTGGACGAAACGGCTGTAAGACAACACTACGACCTTGACTCAGGTGTGGTTGACTTAACAGAGGAAAAGATGAACTCTAGTGAAGAGAATGAAAGGCCAGATCACACTGCACAGGAGAAGATGACCACCCAGAAATTGTCCCACAGCCTGTCCACCATAACCGACATGGCAACAACCTTCGAGACATACACCGGGACTATGCCTGAGGCTATCCAGATCCCATCCACCTTGAATGATCTGAAGTCTCAAGTGATGGCAGTCTACAACAGAAACATACTACAGCAGAGACAAGCCAGGATCATACGATTTTTTAATGCGACACAGAACGTGGCTGCTATTATGCAAGACTTAGATGTGACAGGAGAGGAGGATGAAGGAGGAGAAGTGGACAGAGAGGAAGTGGAGTTGCTGGAGTTGAATTCGACTTTGAGGGCTTCGGCTTAGGTGATAGAGCTTCCCCAGAGAGGCCCATGTCAAATAATAACTAGCCCCTCCACCCTCAACACACCTTCACCTGCCACTCATGCCAATGTTTTTTAATTTCTGGTAAGGATTTTTGGTGTTGCAGCTCTTTATAACAGTTCTAATGTCATTTCAGGTATATGGTTATTGTGTAATGCTGAATAAGCAACTACTAAACACTCCACATTTAATTTTGGGTAGGGCTAGTTTGGTGTTATAGTACTTTGATAGGGTAGGTAGCTGTCCCACTGGAACGGCCATCTATTTTTCCCATTGATTCTTAACTTCACACTTCGACGTTTCACGTTTCGCGACATTTTGGCAGAACATCAATACAGCGAAAAACGAGGACTTACTGCTTATCTATCTATTGCCAGATGCCTCAATCCCGTAATGGGTGGCCAAAAACAAATCGCCTCCATATCACTCTGTCCCCTGCCATTTCACTGCCCCGCTCCCAGCTCACACCCCCCTCTCTCATATACCTCTCTACTCCATCCCTCCATCTCATCCTTGGCCGCCTCCTCCCTCTCGCCCCCTCCACCTCACTCACATACACTCTCCTCGTCAGTCTTTCACTCTCCATCCTCTCCACATGGCCAAACCACCTTAATAAGTTTCTCCTAACACTTCCTATCACATCCACATCCACACAACAACATTCCTTTACTTCCTCAATTGTTGGTCTGTCTCTCCATGTGACTCCACATGCTCCTCTCAAATAACTCATTTCCACTGCTCTCACGCTTGACTTCTATCCCTCCAACAAGGTCCAGGCTTCACTTCCATACATTAGAGTTGGTATCACAATAGTGTCATGTAGTAGTTTTTTCACTTCCATGCTCACTTCCCTGTTTCTTATCGCTGCTTTCAAGGAACCAGCAACCTTTCTTCCTTGCTGGTAGATGGACGTGCCCATCATCCACCCACTTGGTGTACTGATACCCTGTTGTTGGGGTAGCTCTACAATGAGTAGCAAGCCAAATGAATTCCTGTAAACCAGGAAAGTATCTGCAATGCTGGGTGGCAACCTTATAACCAACAAACATGTGTGCCCTACATGTCAACAAGTGGGTTGGCAGAGGTTTAGTGCCCCTCCCCAGGAAAAAACTAACTAAAAATACATACAAGAAGCATCTCCAAATCACTCAACCAATATTAGATAAGTATTTTATGTACCTGACAATCCAGCAAATACAGGTGATCCCCTTCTTACGACTGGGTTACATTCCGAGAAACTGATCATAATTGGAATTTTTCGTAAGTCAAAAATGCAATTAACATATCTAAGTAACTAAACATCACAGCCTAGCCAAGCCTACCTTAAACGTGCTTAAACATTTACGTTGGCAAAATCATTAACACAAAGACTGCTGTATAATAGTGTTGATTATCTCATGCAATTTATTGAATACCGTACTGAGATCATCGATTGCCACAGTCTAAGCTGAAGTGTGATGGCCATTAAGGGCTGGGTCCTGGTCATTTTGGCTGTAACATCCAAACGGGTTATGTTACATTGTTTGGGCCACTACGCTCCACCAATTGCCAGTTAGGATGTTACAGCCTAAATGACTTAAGGCCAAAACAACTAAGTAGCCAATAGGCTTGCTGCCTTCACGCTGGGCCATTATCTTGAGTTTCATCTCAAGAGAAACTGCCTTCCTCTTCTCATTAGTAGCAAGAGGGACAGACGAGCATTTCGCAGACATGATGGATGCACAAAATACAACGTAGATACAGGTTGTATCGTCCCTGCTTCGGTAGGGATAGGCCAGTCCTGCAGTGGACCTCACCGTCTGATGACGATATCTATCTATCTATATTATTGTGGTAGGTAGTGGCGACCATCATCCACTCGCTTGATGTAGTGCTGCCTACTTCTTCCTCAGCCTTTATCATTCTTTTTCTGTGCCTGCCCTCCTCTCTTCCTATTTCTCACCATCATCCACTCACTTGATGTAGTGCTGCCTACTTCTTCCTTAGCCTTTATCATTCTTTTTCTGTGCCTGTCCTCCTCTCTTCCTATTTCTCACCATCATCCACTCAACTGATGTAGTGCTGACTACTTCTTCCTTAGCCTTTATCATTCTTTTTCTGTGCCTGCCCTCCTCTCTTCCTACTTCTCCCATCTTTCCTGTCACTTCTTATTGCTTTTCTTTCCTTTACAGGTGGCTTTACATTGAGTGACAAGCCAAATGGTTTCCTGTAAGCCAAGAAACCATTTACAACGCTGGGTGGTAACCATATAACCAAACCATACGTGCTCCCTACGTGTCAACATGTGGGTTGGTGGAGGGTTAGTGCCCCTCCCTGTAAAACAGCTAACTCAATGTCAAATGGTCACCCCTTATGGGATTATGGCATCTGGCAGTACATAGATAGATAGATAGATACAGGGGGGTATCCCAAAAAAAACACTGGCAACACAGAACACTGCAGAACATCAGAGCATCAACTGCTTACACAAGCAACTGCCCAGGCAGACTGGGACTTGGCTCACTGCTGCTGCCCAGTATCATGAAAGAGTATCATACCACATATTGCCAGGAAAAGATCAAAATTCAATTTCGAAGTATGGTTTCTATCATCATAAAGTCGAAAAACTGTAAGTTGACCCTTAATAAAACGGGGACTGCCTGTACTTGTTTTTAATAATAACGTATAAATATATGCTGGCAACATCTCAGATTCGGGAATTCAACATGTATGATATGTTGAGGGCTTGGTGACCCCAAGAAAAATGCTTAGCAACCCCACTTGGAGTCGCGACCCATTGGTTTAAACCCTCTGGGTGATGTGGGCCAAAGGTGACTTCCCTATACCATATTGGCACAATATGAAATGCAACAAACCACTTTGACAAAAGTTTTTAAAGTAACTCTGGCTCTTTTCACAGACATAAAGCAGACACAATGTTGGGTCATACACTCACCATCTTCCTCTTCCTCGATACCATCCTCATCTTCATCCTCGCCCTCCCCTTCACCAGCTTCATAGTCGTCATCTCCAACCTGCCAATATAATGTTAAAATGAGATTGTGTTGAAACAATGAAAACAAAGAACACAGAAAATTAAAGAAATTCTGAAAGAAAGTGAGGGAGCCAGCCAGACAGTGTGGAAATAGTGGTAAGGTCTGATGTGAGGCTGTGAGTGAGAAGAGTCATCTACCACTTACTGAAGTCTCATATGTATCAGTTTCATTAACTCACCACATGAACATTTGGCTCTGCTTAAGGAAATCCTGCAGAGAATGGAACCACACCACACAGGCATGTGATAGGAATATCATATCCATAAACACTCCTCCTGTCACTCCAAACAATTCTCCACAACCCCTCCAACAATCCCATACTCAACTAACAAATTGCCAATAATGTGCCAAGAAATGAACCCAGCACTTTCACTGAAAGGTAATGTAAACAAAGTTATGGTGTCTGAGAGAAATGAAGTCACAGAATGCACAGTGAGGTTGGATGGTGAGGATATGGAGAATGTGAGTGCATTCAAGTACTTGGGTTGTGTGATAAGTAAAGATGGAAGTTTTGGGGATGAAGTGCTAGAAAGGGTAGATCAAGGAAGAAAGGTTGGTTCACTGAAATGGGTGATGAGAAATAGGGAGGTGAGTATGGAAGTTAAAAAGTCACTGCATGATAGTATTGTGATCCCTACCCTGACGGATGGAAGTGAGGCGTGGACCTTGCTAGAAGGGAACAAGTCAAGAGTGAGAGCAGTGGAAATGAGTTACCTCAGAGGAGCATGTGGAGTGACATGGAGGGACAGGTTGACGAATGAAGAAGTGAAAGAACGTTGTGGGGTAGATGTGAATGTGATTGAGAGAAAATTAGGAGAAATACACTGAGGTGGTTTGGATGTGTGGAGAGAATGGAGAACGAAAGACTAAGAGGGTGTATGGGGGTGAAGTGGAGGGAGGAAGGGGGAGGGAGGGACTGAGGATAAGGTGGAGGGATGGAGTTGAAAGGTATATGAGAGAGGGGGGAGGGAGTTGGGGGGAGAGCAGTCAAATGGTGGGTGACAGAGGGACTTGGAGGCATTTTGTCTGTGGCCACCCTCTGCGGGATTAGGGCGACAGACTATAGATAGATAGACTTTTCAGTTACAAGCCAAGCAGCCACTCTACCACGACCAGGTCAAAGTTGTCTCGTGCCTTGTCACATACTTTTAATCAAGGTACTCCCACTGTGGGGCTGTAAGGGAAGACAAACCCCTGGCACTCCAGCAAGTAGAAGCTTTTAATTATAATCAAAGGCAATTTGGCAAGTCAGTATGACGAAAGACACCTGTACTAACACAGGAAGAATCACCTAATATAGTGCCAATACAGGCATAACCCAGTTTAACGATGCAATTGGTTACGTAAAAACCCATCACTAGGTGGGGTATTGTATCTCGGGGCAGATACGTTTTAGAGCCTTGGGATTCCCCCCAAACCAAGGAAACCAACCCAAATGAGTCCCCAAAAAAGTTTAAAGCCAATCTAAATGGCCTAAAAGCTGTAAAAGAAGTTAACCTAAGCCTAAAACCAGTGCCCGTCTCTCTTGTACACAGTCAAGGTCACCGAAGAATGTGATCTCCAACTTGTATATAAACTCGGTAGAGAAGCAGCAGAAGCACTGTATACAATCCCAACATCAGATGGTCCCGGGACAATTAAATAAACATCTGTTATGCATAATAATAATGTATGAATGATGCAGAATTGTCCAAGGTGTGAACTGTTGTGACAGAGAATTGCTGATGTTCTGACAAGGAATATTCTTGATGGGGAATGCGATCGACGATGCAATTGGGATAGCCTTTTCAATGGCCCCTCTTTACATAATTTTTTTTACTGTTCTGGTTGCTGAGCTCCTTTATTTTCTTCTCTCCTACTGTCCAACATTTACTTAGAAATTCTTTTGTATTTTCAAAGCATTTTCCCTTGAACAACCCAAATGTGAACACACGATTTATCGATCAATGATGCGATCATGATAGCCTTCACAACGGCCCCTCTTTAAGACGTTTTTGTTACTGTTCTGGTTGCTGAGCTCCTTTATTTTCTTCTCTCAAATTTTCCAACATTTATTTACAAATTACTTTGTACAGTATTTTCAAACCATTTTCCCTTGAACAACCCGAATGTAAACACATGCTTTATTGATCGATGATGAGATCGTGATAGCCTTTTCAACAGCCCCTCTTTATGTCGTTTTAGCTACTGTCCTGGTTGCTGAGCTCCTTTATTTCCATCTCTATTATTTTCCAACATTTATTTAGAAATTCATTCGTATTTTCAACGTGTTTTTCCCTCGAACAGCCAGAATGTAAACACATGATTTATCGATGTCACAGTTTTCGTCATGCATAAAGTATTTACTCTCTAAGGTTTTCATAATTTTTAATATTTGATCTATCTATCTATTGCCAGACACCTCAATCCCGTACGGGATGGCTACAAACATATCACTTCCATGTCGCTCTGTCCCCCGCCATTTCACTGCCCTGGTCCCAGCTCACACCCCCCTCTCTCAAATCTCTCTCCACTCCATCCCTCCATCTCATCCTTGGCCACCCCCTCCCTCTCCCCCCCTCCACCTCACTCACATACACTCTTCTCGTCAGACTCTCACTCTCAACATGGCCAAACCACCTTAATATGTTTCTCCTAATACTTCCTATCACATCCACATCCACACCATGACGCTCCTTCACATCCTCATTTGTCAGTCTGTCTCTCTGTGTGACTCCACATGCTCCTCTCAAATAACTCATTTCCACTGCTCTCACTCTCGACTTTTGTCCCTCCAACAGGGTCCAAGCTTCACTTACATATGTTAAAGTTGGTATCACAATACTGTATGCTCTCACTTCCCTGTTTCTTATTACTGCTTTCAAGAAACCAGCAATCTTTCTTCCCTACTGCACCTTTTCAAGCACTTCGCCCTCCAAACTTCCATCCTTACTCATCACACTACCGAAGTACTTAAATGCACTCACCTTCTCCATATCCTCCCCATCCAGTCTCACTGTACATTCACTGACTTCACCTTTCTCGAAGACCATCACTTTCCTCTTCCCTACATTCACCTTTAGATTCCATTTCTTACACACTCTCCCAAACTCATCTACCAACCCTTGCAGCTCACCTTCGTCTTCACTCAACAACACAGAATCATCTGCAAACAACAGTACAGGGAGTTTCCAAACACTACCCTCCCTCACTAGGGCAGCTCCAACATCCACTGCCCAACCTTTTATCTCTTTTATAACCCCATCCATATACAGATGCGGCCTATCCTCTAGCTTTCGCTCCGTTGAACACCACATCTTCTCCTCTAAACCTCACCTTCTCTTTCTTTCTGAGACTCAGCTGTCTGAGGCAACTGACGGCAAACCCTTTTCTGTATCCTCCTACTTTCCCTATTCTCATTTCAAAGCCAAAGGTGGCTGTTGCGTATATGTACGCAAAGATCTATCTTGCTCTCGTGTTCCTGAACTTGATTCTTCTGAATTCTCTACTCTCTGGCTTCGGCTTTCCTATCATTCTCTGACTAAATATATCTGTGCTGTTTACTTATCTCCTAATTCTACTGACAATCAAAAATTCTTTGACTATCTTACTTCTATGATGGAACACATTCTATCCATTTCTCTGAAATCTCCATTCTAGGAGATTTCAATGTTCACCTCCACCTTTGGCTCTTCTCTCCTTTCACTGATCCACCTGGTGAACAAACCTACATCTTTTCTATCCTTAATGACCTAGAGCAGCTTGTACAGCACCCTACCCATATCCCTGGCCGCCTTGGAGAGAGTTCCAATATACCTGACCTTTTCCTAACAACTAATCCTTCTGTTTACACTGTTAATCTTTTCTCTCCGTTGGGCTCCTCCGATCATAACCTTATTACCTTAACCTGTCCTATCGCTCCGGTATGGCCTGTGAACCCTCCAAAGAAACGCCGCCTGTGGCACTTTGGAGCTGCAGCTTGGGAGGTCCTCAGGCAGTACTTCTTTGATTTTCCTTGGAATGATTATTGCTTCCATGGCCGGGAGCCATCTGAGTGTGCCTTGCGCATTACGGAGGTAATTCTCTCGGGCATGGAAGCATATTTTCCTTTCTCATATCCTCTGACTAATGCAAGAAAGCCTTGGATTAATCACGCTTGTTCTAATGCTGTCCGCAACAAGGAGAGGGCCTACAAGAGGTAACGGAGCCAACCCACCCCTGAATCACATCATTTATATATTTCTGCCCGGAATCGTGCTAAGTCTGTTCTTCGCTCTGCTAAAAATAATTTCATCCGTGCTAAATGTTCTCAACTCTCCAACTCAACTTCTTCTCGCTCCTTCTGACATCTTGCCAAAAACCTTTCTAACAACTTTACCTCATCATCCTTTCCTCCTCTTTTCAACTCTGATGGCTCTGTAGCTATTTCTTCTACTGATCAAGCAGATCTCTTCACTCAGACTTTCTCCTCCAATTCCACTTTAGGCGATTCCGGTGCTATTCCTCCATTACTTCCCCCCTCTGACTTCCTCTTGACTGACATTAAAATTTCTTCAGCTGATGTATTTTCTGCCATCACTAGCCTCAATACTAACAAGGCATATGGGCCTGATGGAGTCCCTCCTGTTGTCCTCAAAAACTGTGTTTCTGTGCTTACACCCTGCCTAGGTAAATTCTTTCGTCTTTGTCTATCAACTTGTACCCTTCCTTCTTGCTGGAAGTTTGTTCTCATTCAGCCAGTCCCAAAGAAGGGTGACCATTCCCAACCCTCTAACTATCATCCAATTGCTTTAACATCCTGTGTCTCAAAAGTTTTAGAGTCAATCCTTAACAGAAAAATTTTAAAGCATCTTTCCTGTCACAACCATCTTTCTGATCGTCAGTATGGGTTCCGTCAGGGACGCTTCACTGGCGATCTTCTCACCTACCTTTCAGACTCCTGGTCATCCTACTTTCGGGACTTTGGCGAAAGCTTTGCCATTGCACTTGACATCTCAAACGCTTTCGATCGAGTCTGGCATAAATCTTTGATTTCCAAACTGCCCTCTTACGGTTTCTATCCTTCTATCTGGATGAGGCTATGGCACACCTAATGTCTGACTTGGCTCGTATCTCTGATTGGGGTAAAAATAATCATGTTATTTTTAACGAATCAAAAACTCAGTTCTTACACTTATCAACCCGAAAAAATCTTCCTCAGGATTACCCACTAATGTTTAATAATGTCCAGTTCTGTCCTGCATCATCCTTGAACATGCTTCGGGTTTCATTCTCTCGGGTTTTGTCTTGGAAAGAATATATTACATCTCTTGTGAAATCTGCTTCCAAGAGATTAGGTGTGCTAAGCCGATTCCAAACTTTCTTTACCCCCGCACAGTTGTTGACCTAGTACACAGGTTTTATTCGCCCATGTATGGAGAATAACTCTCATGTGTGGGAAGGCTTCCCACATGCAGCTCTTCTCAAGAGGGTGGAGTCAAAGGCTTTTCGTCTCATTAACTCTCCTCCTCTTAGTGATTCCCATCAACCTTTGTTTCTTCACCGCACTGTTGCATCTTTGTCTCTCTTCTATCGCTACTTCAACGGTCACTGTTCCTCTGAACTGTCTGCTTGCATCCCTCCACCTCTACGACGGGCACTCGTCTAGCAACAAACTCTCATCTCTTTCCTGTCCAACTCTTTAACGCAAGTGTTAACCGTTGCTCCCAGTCCTTCATTATCCAAATGGTCAACTCTGGAACTGTCTTCCTCTGTCTGTTTTTCCTACCTCCTATAATCTCCAGTCTTTCAAACGCAGTGTGTCCAGGCATCTCGAAATGAACGGATCTTGAATTTGGCTCTCTTTTATGTTGTTTTTGCTTATTCTTGGAGCGAACGGTTTGTGGGCCCATGGCCTTTGGTTCCTTCTTCCTTGCATAAAAAAAATATATATATATATATATATATATATATCATTTCGTTTCGTTTCATTTTTGAAGGCTCCAACATGCTTGCATGCGTCGGCCTTGATCACCTAATGGTGGCTCTCCATGCTGCTCGATCCCTGGCAGCCTCTCTGTTCAGTCCCTTAACCCTTAAGTCACACTTAATGACCTCGTCCCATGTCTTCCTCGGTCTACCCCTCACAACCCCTCCCCCAATATTAACACTTCTCACCCTCTGTACCCAATTATCATCCTCCCCACATGTCCAAACCACCTCAGCCTACCTCTCCTCATCACAACACCAATACACTCCAGTCCCATCCTACCTCTTAACTCTTCCATCGTACACCCAGCCCCCCCAGGCCTTGCACGCAGCGACGCACTGCACATCCACCTAATCATTGTCATTTCTTTACGTTTAAACCTGCGAATATCCTCTTCCTTTACTGCCCAGGTCTCACTACCGTACAGCATCACACTCCTAACACAAGCTGCATACAAAGACCCCTTAGCACGTAAGAAGAGTCCTCTCAATGTCAGGAGAGGCAACAGCTCCCTGAACTTCTTTCAACCACTTCTCACCCTAGCAACAGAGCTAACTCCAGCCCCACCTCCGGCACATAACATGTCTCCCAAATAACAAAACTCCTCCACACACTCAAGAGACTCACCTGCAAGTTCAACCTTCTCACACCTAACAATCTCCACCTGCGCTCCCCGACATGCCGCACACATGAAATCAGCATCATCTCGCAGTCTACCTCTAATACCACTACATCTCTTGTGCACCCATTTATCACAAACATTACACAAGAAGGAATTACTTCCCACACCCTTGTGGCAAACTGCACATGGCCACTCTCCCTCTCCTCTGATTGTACCGCCACCAACCCTAGATATCATCACTTTTGTTTTATCTGCATTTACCCTTAAGCCCTTGTACCCCATACCATCTCTCCACTTCTTAAATCTTTCCTCTGCCTCCTTTTCATTCTCTGCAATCAACACCAAATCATCAGTATACAACATCTCCCATGGGAGTCCATCTCTGAAGTCACGTGAGAGGGCTTCAAGCACCATGATAAGCAACAAGAGACTCAAAACTGACCCCTGATGCACACCAACATTCACGGAAAACTCATCACTCAAAACTCTATTCACTCTTACCTGGGTGCGAGCACCCACGTACATGGTCATAACCACCCTAACCAGCCACTCTTTAACCCTCGCTATCTCATTGCCCACTTCACCACCTCTCTAGGGACTCTGTCAAAGGCCTTTTCCAAATCAACAAAAACAAAATACAATTCCCTTTTCTTGCCAATATATTTTTCCTGAAGCTGTCAAACAATGAATATGGCATCAGTGGTCCCCCTGCCTGGCATAAACCCAAACTGCATCTCATTGATATTCACTCTTTCTCTAATCATACCTTCTAGAACTCTCTCCATTACTTTCATTATCTGATCTAAGAGATTTATACCTCTGTAATTTCCCCTTTCCAGGGCATCACCCTTCCCTTTGTACGCATTTACAATTACACTCTTCAGCCAATCATCTGGGACAACACACTCATATATAACCATATTTATCAGGTCAGCAACTAACCTCACCCCACTATCTCCTGAAGCCTTCAACATTTTGGCAGTCAACCCAGACACACCTGCCGCCTTCCCCACCCGCATCCTGCCTATTGCCTGACTCACAGTAGCAGCGTCAATCAGAGGCCAAGGGCCAAACACTGGATCAGCTGGCTCAAAACTTTCTCTATCCCAATCAAACTCCTCATTCAACAACTGGCTATAATGTTCTCTCCATGCATCTTTAATATCCTCACTGTTCACCACTACCCTTCCTTTATCATTCTTCACACACTGCTCACCTACAATGTCCCAATTATCCATCTTCACCTGATTTGCCACCCTAAAAATCATATTTTTCCCTTCTCCATGATTTAGATTATCAAGTAAAAGTCTCTGTGACTCAGACTTCGCCATATATACCTCTCTTCTAGCCCTGCGCTTGGCAGCCAAGTACTCCTTCCTGTTACCACTCTTCTTCCATTCCCGGAAAAGCCTTCTTTTCTCCTTAACTGCAGCTTCAACACCCTCATCCCACCACCATATTAATTTATGTCTTGGTGGGCCTCTTGTCGAACCGCATATTGCATCGGTAACTCTCAAGAGGATGTTCTTAAGGGCTCTATACTGTTCATTAACACCTCTATCTACGGCTTCCTGTTCAGCCACCACTCTCCTCATCTCACTATAAAAGGCATCCCTTACTGATTGGTTTCCCAGCTTCCACATTTTCCTCCTAGGTATATATGTCCTCCTTCTCATCACTCGTTCCTTAAGCACCATGTCACAAATCAACAGTTTGCGCTGCTGCACACACTCCTCGCTTCCTATAACTTTAACATCCCTCACTAATCTCCTATCAACCCTCCTGACCAGAAAATAATCTATCTGACTACTATTTCCCCCGGACTTGTATGTAATCAACTGGCTCATTATTTTTCTAAAATGTGTGTTGCACACAGTTATGTCCATAGCCTCCCCAAACTCAAGTGTTCTTTCCCCTTCCGCATTCCTCACACCATATGCACATCCTCCATGGACTCCTTCATAACCTTGAGCTGCTTCACCCACATGACCATTTAAATCCCCTCCCAGAACCACTACCTCATCA
>JAGKTI010013489.1:0-22962 GCA_018397915.1 Birgus latro
TACGATAGAAGAGTTGAGAGGTAGGATGGGACTGGAGTGTATTGGTGTTGTGATGAGGAGAGGTAGGCTGAGGTGGTTTGGACATGTGGAGAGGATGGGGGATGATAATTGGGTACAGAGGGTGAGAAGTGTTAATATTGGGGGAGGGGTTGGGAGGGGTAGACCGAGAAAGACATGGGACGAGGTCATTAAATGTGACTTAAGGGTTAAGGGACTGAATAGGGAGGCTGCCAGAGATCAAGCAGCATGGAGAGCCGCCATTAGGTGACCAAGGCCAACACATGCAAGCATGTTGGAGCCTTCAAAAACGAAAACGAAAACAATATATATATAAATAAATAAAAGTGTCATTCACATAAGGCTGCTTAATTGAAAAGGCAGCATGTCTTCATGATACATAATTTTGATTAAGCTAAAACTCCATGGTGAAGTAGGGACACCACTTTGACATTATCATGGTTTCGCTGTTTTGATGATGTTTGTAACCTTGTCAGAAGAAAAATTTTCTTCGAGACCAAATCTACATCCAATTTTATGACGTATATCTATCTATCTATCTTTTGTTAGATGCCCTAATCCCGTAAGGAGTGGCCACAAACAAATTGCCTCCATGTCGCTCTGTCCCCTGCATTTCACTGCCCTGCTCCCAGCTCAAACCCCTCTCTCTCATATACCTCTATACTCCATCCCTCCATCTCATCCTTGGCCTCCCCCTCCCTCCACATCACTCACATACACTCTCCAATTCAGTCTTT
This sequence comes from Birgus latro, assembly GCA_018397915.1. Lineage (NCBI taxonomy): Eukaryota > Metazoa > Arthropoda > Malacostraca > Decapoda > Coenobitidae > Birgus > Birgus latro. The sequence goes on from JAGKTI010013489.1 coordinate 756, forward strand.
CATTCTCCATCCTCTCCATATGGCCAAAACACCTCATTATGTTTCTTCTAATGCTTACTATCACATCCACATCACCATGCTCCTTCACTTCCTCATATGTCGTCTGTCTTTCCATGTGACTCCACATGCTCCTCTCAAAAAACACATTTCCACTGCCCTCACTTTTGACTTGTGTCCCTCCAACAAGGTCCAAGCTTCACTTCCATATCACAATGTTGTCATGCAGTAACATTTTCACTGCCATGCTTTCCTGTTTCTTATCACTGCTTTCAAAGAACCACCAACCTTTCTTCCTTGTTGAACTCAGGGTACTTCACTCTCTTTTAGGAGAGACATTTATTTTCAAAAAAGTACAACACTCTAATCTCCTTCGAAATAGGACCCTCCAACTTCAGTGCACTTGTTGTAGCGCTCCTGCCACTTCTTGCAGGCCCTCTCGTAGTCCTCCAATGCGAAGGTGTCTAGGACCCCTGTCACAGCCTCCTTCATCTCCTCAACGTCTTCAAAACAACTGCCCCTGAGGTTCTCCTTCAGCTTGGGGAATAACCAGAAGTCGCAGGGGGCAAGATCTGGACTGTAGGGAGGGTGAGGGACAGTCTTGATGCCCATCTCTGTCAAGTAGTTGGTCACCAGGATGGAATTGTGCTGGTGCATTGTTCTGGTGCAGGTGGCAATGACCCGATCTGAAGAGCTCTGGCCTGTTGCGGCAAAATCTCTTCCTGAACTCCCACAAAACCTCCACATAGTATTCTTTGTTGACCATCTCGCCGGAGGGAACCCAGTGGATGTGGATGATGCCCTTGCCGTCAAGAAATCTCTTCCTGAACTCCCTCAAAACCTTCACATAGTATTTTTTGATGACCGTCTCACCGGAGGGAACCCAGTGGATGTGGATGATGCTCTTGCTTTCGAAGAAGGGGATCATCATGAGCTTCCCAGTGGATTTGCTCTGCCTGGCCTTCTTGGGTCTGGGGGAGTCAAAATGCTTCCATTGGGAACTCTGTCTCTTGGTCTCTGGATCATAACAGTAGATCCAGCTTTCGTCACAGGTCACCAGAGACCCAAGAGCACTCAGATTCGAGGTAATGAACTCCACCATCTCCCTGCTGTCACCAACATGTCTTTCCTTCTGTTCGTCACTGAGCACCCTGGAAACAAACTTTGCGCAAATTTTGCGCGTGATCAGATCTTCGTGAAGAATTCTGTGTACAGTTGCCACACTGACTCCAAACTGTGTACTTACTGTCTGAACAGATACATGATGGTCCTCGTCCAGAAAACTGCGAATTTCCTCAACCAACTCTGGCGTTCTGACGTCCCTCTCCCTCTCGCACCTCTTATTGTCTCACACCTCCTCTCTGCCGTCCTGGAACCTCTTGTGCCATAACAGTAGATCCAGCTTTCGTCACAGGTCACCAGAGACCCAAGAGCACTCAGATTCAAGGTAATGAGCTCCACTATCTCCCTGCTGTCACCAACATGTCTTTCCTTCTGTTCATCACTGAGCACCCTGGGAACAAACTTAGCACAAATTTTGTGCGTGTTCAGATCTTCATGAAGAATTCTGTGTACAGTTGCCACACCGACTCCAAACTGTGTACTTACTGTCTGAATAGATACACGACGGTCCTCGTCCAGAAAATTGCGAATTTTCTCAACCAACTCTGGCGTTCTGACGTCCCTCTCCCTCCTGCACCTCTCATCGTCTCACACCTCCTCTCTGCTGTCCTGGAACCTCTTGTGCCAGCGAAAAACAGATGCTCTGCTCATACAAGTTAATCCATCAGCAGTCTGGATCATTTCATAACTTTCTGTAGCGTTTTTGCCCAGTTTAACACAAAACTTTATTGTGTAGCGAGCTTCCAAATTGACTTCACGTCCCGACTGCATTCTGCGAACTAGTCAGCAGTGACAAACAGTGTATAGTAGGGTGTGTTTAAAGTGCTGTTTATGGTGCTGAAACATGGGCTTTGATAGATAGACTGATAAATGTTCTGAGAAGTACTGATCGTAGAATGTTAAGATACATGGCAGGAGTGAGATGGGAGGACAGAGTTTTGGGTGAGGAGGTAGTCAGAAGATGGGGGTGAAGGATGTCATTATCATCTTGAGGTAGAAGCGGCTTAGATGGTTTGGTCACGTAAGGAGGAGTGAGGAAGAAAGCTGTGTGAGAATAGTATAGGAACTGGAAGTGGTGGGACGTCGACTGCCAGGAAGACCTAAGAAGACCTGGAAAAGTGTTGTAATGCAAGATATGGAAAAACTGGGTATTGAAAATTTAATCCAGGATAGGAAGCAGTGGAGAAAAGCCATCGCAGGTCCAACCCCAGTTTGAATATGGGAACAGAAGGACGAAAAACAAAGATGATGATGATGATGAACAACCGTCTCCCTCAACATGGATAAACAAATTTTGGCATGTTAGCTTATTAGATGTATAGTAATGATATATTGAAGTGACAATAATCTAGGACAGTTAGAAATGCCTCTCTCAAAAGAGTCTCAAAACTTCTGGAATGCACCTCATAAACTTCCATCCTTACTCATCACACTACCCAAGTACTTAAACATAGTCACATTTTCCATTTCCTCCTCATCCAACCTCACTGCACATTCAGTGACTTCATTTCACTTGAAGACCAAAGCTTTGATTGTCCTTACATTTACCTTCAGATTCAGTTTCTTAAACACTCTCCCAAACTCATTCAACAAGCCTTGCAGCTCCCCTTCATCTTCACATAACACACAGTATCATCTGCAAACAACAGTACAGGGAGTTTCCACACACTGCCCTCTCTCATTAGGGCTGCTCCAACATCCACTGCCCGACCTTGTATCTCTTTTATAACCCCATCCATATACAGACTGAACAACCACAGAGACATGACACATCCCTGTTTCAATACAACCTTCAAACAGAAAAATTCACTCAGTTCACTGTCCACACGCACTGCAGCCTTAGCACCCTCATATGTACACTTCACGGCATTCAACAACTTCCCATTTACTTGATGTATACTTTCCACAATCCTTGTCTATCCACTCTGTCATATGCTTTCTCCAAATCCATGAAAGCCACATACAACATCTTTTCCTTCTCTAGAAACTTTTCCACTAAAGCTCTAAAAATGAATATCTGATCTACACAACCTCTTCCCTTCCTAAAACCTCCCTGTTCTTCTCCTACTAATTCCTCTGTTATTTCCCTAACTCTGTCATAAGTATCCTACCATATACCTTTCCTATTACACTAAGAAGACAAATGCCTCTATAATTACCACACACTTCTATTTCTCCTTTTCCTTCGTACATGAGAACAATTATACATGACTTCCATCCTCCACGACTCTACCTTCCTCCCAGGCCAATCTGCACATCTTCCACATCCATTCTACTACTCTCTCTCCCCCATGCTTCAGCATTTCACCACACACTCCATCAATTCCTGGGGCTTTCCCTATTTTGACTTTCTTCATTGCTTCCACAACTTCCATCCTTCTGATTTCTTCCTCTCTTCTCACATCTCTCCGTCTCCCAGTCATTTATACTTGCATTACTTTCACTCTCTATGTACAACAATTCCTTAAAGTGCTCTCTCCATCTGCTCATTTTTTCTCCTCTCTCCATTAGTAATCTACCATTTTTATCTTTCACTCCCCAGCTAGCTTCTTTAACATCCTGTCTAACTCTCTTTACCTCTTTCCATAATATTTTCTTATATTCCCTCCACTTTACACTCAAATTCCTTCCAAATTCCTCATCCACTCTCTTCTTACTCACTCTCATTAATTTTTTCACCTCTCTCTTCCTCTCAACATATCCAAACCCTTGTTTCTCATCCACTCACTATATGCTTTCTTCTTCTGTGCCACAGCCTGTCTCACCCTTTCATTCCAACATGCTGTTCCTTGCACCCCCTTTCGTCTTCTTTTCACCCCACACACCACCTCACATTCTGCACAGTTTTCTTCTGTTAATATCTTGCACACACCTTCCACATCCCCCATCTGCTCAAAACATACTATCCAATCACTTCTCCCTTATATTCTGCCTTTTTCCCCCATCCTCTTACAACCTTTCCACCCTCCTTGTAAGAACTACTTCCTCCTGTCCTTCCCTTCTAGATCCTCCACTTCATTTCAATCTTGACTTTCACCACCACCAAGTGGTGGTCAGAAAATCCACTCCCACAACCTATATATGCTCTTACATCCATTACACACCTTCTCGTTCTATCATCCACACACACATAATCAATCATTGCCTTCTGTTTATTCAGTTCACCACCCGCCCTTCTCATCACTCGCCATGTATACCTGTGAATCATTTTGTGTCCACTAAAGCACTGCCATTCTCATCCACTTCTGCAGGCACACACAACTCACCCACTACTCCATCCACCTTCACAGTCCCTACTTTTCCATTCATATTTCCAATCAAAAACACTCTCTTATGACATAAAATACCGAATTTCCCATATGATAAGGTGTCAGAAGTGCTTAGATGCATCCTATAATACAGTAAGTATTTTTGGGGGGCAAAAAAAATTTGAGGGTTTAATAGCTTGCCATACTAGCAAGTCTAAGGCGCTGACTCTATGGTTTCGTTTTTCTTTCACCATAGCAAATTGTCACATACTGGACCTATTATCAAACAATTGTGGTTATTATTAATTAGATGTACCTACTTCGGCACAATTTTATTCCTATTCACATGAGGAAAAACTCGTAGTTGCCACTAAAAGATGTGCAATCACACTGGCAGTGGCATATTTACATCCAGCTCCCATTAGCTGATGTTTTTATGTTCTGTAGTACAAATGAACCTCTATAACCCATACACCAAACAGAATTCACTCAATTCAGCCAAAAAAGCCATTATTGTCTATCTATCTATCTATTGCCAGACGCCTCAATCCCGCACGGGGTGGCCACAAACAAATCACCTCCATGTCACTCTGTCCCCTGCCATTTCACTACCATGCTCCCAACTCACACCCCCCCTCACTCACATTCTCCATATCCTTCCCATCCAATCTCACTGCACATTCACTGGCTTCACTCCTTTCGAAGACCATCACTTTACTCTTCCCTACATTCACCTTTAGATTCTGTTTCTTACACACTCTCTCAAACTCATCTACCAAGCCTGCTTTATTACACAATACCAATATATCAGTAAATATTACCAGTCTCTGTTTTATAATACCATGCCTGTCCTTTCTGCTTTGATGCCATTCTGTTCAATCGTGGACGGGTGTTGTATGCTGAGTGACTATGCAAACAAGATTGATGTCGTCTGCTTCGATGACTGTAGTATCTGGTGACTGGGGTTCGTGAACACTTGCGTCTCATGACTGGGGTTTGTGAGTGCTTTTATCTCATGACTGGGATACACGAATGCTTGAATTTTGTAACGGGTTTGTGAGGGTTGGCAAACTCCATTCTAAAACTTGATCTTCGAGTGCTAAGCTGCAGGGTGATTTTTTAGTGCATTTTTCTGGGAAAAGAATTTGCCTTATCATCCAGGAAATATGGTATATAACCATGGGAATGATACTGTTACAACTAAAACAGCAGTTTATGATAAAATAAAGATGAGAGTAATAATTCTTTAGGCTAAGAGTTCCTGATCACTTCTGCAGAAATACTGCATTACATGCATCATGGGTCAGTTTTGAGTTCTTAGTTGTTTATCATGGTACTTGAAGCCCTCTCATGTGACTTCAGAATGGACTCCCGTGAGAGATGTTGTATGCTGATGATTTGCTGTTGACTGCAGAGAATGAAAGGGAGGCAAAGGAAAGATTTGGGAAGTGAAGAAATGGTATGGGGCAAAAGAGCTTTAGAGTAAATGCAGATAAAACAAGAGTGAAGATATTTAGGGTTGGTGGTGGTACTGTCAAAGAAGAGGGAGAGTGGCCACGTGCAATCTACCACAAGGGCATGGAAAGTAATTCCATCTTGTGCAGTGTTTGTAGTAGTAGTTGTTCCCTAGGCAGTCTGGCCCAACAGTCCCGAGTCCCTAAAGAAGACCATGACCGAGACCAGGCTTTCCCACAGAGCTCTCAAGGAGTGTATGTTGTGTTATTGGCATAGGTGATTGTGTTCAATGCAGTCTTCCATAATGTGCTTAATAGTATGGGGTGCTGTGTTACATCTTGGACAGGCATCAGCGATGGAGTCATCCAGCCTCTTCTGATAACTTAAGAGGACTGTCTGGATGATGCTCACATCTCAGCCTGGCCAGGTGGACCCTGTCCTCACGAGGGAGATAGGATTCAGAAGGGTGGATATCAGGAGGCTGTGCATGCAGCTGTGTGTTGTCTTTAAGTGACTGAATGGAGCAGCGAGTGATTTGAGTACGGATATGTTTCTGGAAGCTGGTCTGAAGTGAGCGAGGGAGGAGAGATGACAGTATTTGTGTATGAAATCATGTGCTGTGGGTGTTGTTTTGATGTTCTTTGGTGTGTAGGGATGCGCTGCCATGTGGTGTAGCGGATGGTGTGGGTTTGTGGAGGCTGTAGTGAGAATTTAGGTGCCTCTCATGTCTAGGTGGTCCTTGACTTTGAGGACTTTGGTTTCTTGATGTAGGTAGTCTGTGAGTGTAGTAGCTGTGCAGCCTGTGATTATTATTAGGGCCTTGTTCTGTATGGTCAGCAGAGTGTTGTAGTGTGTTTTAGTGAGGTTAGGAGCCCAAGCAGGGCTAGCATAATTCATCACTGAACGTGTATATTATTTGAATACTGTGGTGGTGGTTTCTTTGTTGTGTCCAAATGTCATATGGGCAAGTGACCTCAAGGCACTGACTCTTGGTGTTATTTTATTTTTAATGTTTGTGATGTGTTGCTTAAATGACACTGATGTATTGTATGTTACACCAAGGATTTTGTGTGTGTGTGTGTGGTAGGGGAGTGTTGTTTATGGTAAGGTGAGGAACGTGACTGTGTTCTGCTGTCCAGTATATGAGAAGGTTCACTGTAGATTTGGCTGGGGATATTTTGGGCCTGTTTGTGGTGAACCATTCGTGTAGTGTGTTGAGGTGAGGTTGGAGGATGTGTGCAGCTGTGTTTGCATTTTGGTGTGTATTTGTAAGTGTTATGTCATCTGCATAGGAAGCTATGTGTATCTGTGGTGTGGGTATGTCATGTCTGTACAGGTTAAAGAGTGTAGGGGACAAAACAAATCCTTGGGGGACGCCATTTGTGAAGTTTCTGATGTTCGAAGACTGACCGGCAAATGTTACATGTGCACATCTGCCTGCTAAGTAGTTTGCTATCCATCTTTTTATGTTATATTGCATGTCTGTGTTGAATATTATGTTTGTGAGGTTGTGGTGGGGGATGGAATTAAAAGCTTTGCTAATGTCTAGTGTGACTAGGAGTGTTCTGTGTGGTGACCTAGATGCATTCATGCCATCAAAAACTCTCTGTGTAAGGTCTGTAAGAAGAGTGTTTGTGGAGTCTAGTGGCCTGAAGCCATGTTGTGATGGGGCTAGGGGAGTGTGAGGTGTAACTAGTTGTAGTACCAGTCATTCAGTGACTTTAGAGGTGGTGCAGAAGAGTGTGATGGGACGGTGTAAGGAAGGTAAAGTGGGGTCTTTGTTGGGTTTAAGGATAGTGATGATAATGCCATGCTTCTAGACGTTGGGTATTTTGTTGTGTGAGTAGCTGTAGTTTGATATGTTGGTGAATGCTTGTATGCCTTGTGGTCCAAGGTGTTTAAGGTGAATGCTGAATATGTTGTCTGGTCCACAGGCAGATGAGTGCTTAAGACTGCTAACAATGTGCTTCATTTGGTTGTAAGTGAAAGGTGCATAGGCTGGGTCTGTGGGGAACTGTCACTTACGTCGGATGATACGTCGGTCGCCGCGATGGGGGTTTAGATGGCCAACATGTGAAAAGTGACTGCTGAGAGTGTTTGCTTGTTGTTTGTTTGAAGGTATGGTGTCTGTTGTTGTGATGGCAACGTGTGATTGTGTAGTGTTGCTGTTGGAGTGTGTGATGCTGTTTAGTGGTATGCAGAATTTGCAGGTGTTAGTGTTTGGAGATAATTATTCCTGTTTAGTGTTTGCTTTCTGATATTTTATTGTTTATTTGAGCGTTGAGTTCTTATATTCGTTGTATGGTGTCTTGTATACAGGGTGTTTGGGAATGTTAAAGTGTGTCCCGCTGATTGATGAGGCCTTGAATTTCTGGTGTGAAGCTGGGGTTGTGTCTCTTTCTGTTGCCACTACGGATGTGTCTTTTGTCTGCGTTTTGTATAATTGTTTTGAAAGTGTGCACAGCAGTGCTGATGTTTGTGATAGATGTACTGTTTAATGTTTCGAAATGTTGTTCTGTTTCAGTTGTGAAGGTCTCCCAGTTGGCTCTCTTATAATTTGTGTATGTGTGTCTGTGGCCAGCTGGGGGGATTCTGGTTTAGGTAGTGATGATGATTAAGAGATGATCAGATCCATGGGTTTTGACCACTCCCCAGAATGTTGTGGGGGCAAGGTTTGGGGAGCAAAAGGTGATGTCTGGGGATGATGGGAGGAAGAGGGCTTGGTGTGGGATATGGGTGTGTTGATGGAGATTATTTAATATGAAATGATGATCTGTTTGGGATTGTAGTACCAGCCCTCTGTCTGTGTCAGGGTTGTGATGGGTATGTTAGTGATGTGGTGTATTTGTGGAGAGTAACTTTTATCATTCTTTTTTTGTGCCTGCCCTCCTCTGTTCCTATTTCTCCCATCTTTCCTATCACTTCTTTTTGCTTTTCTTTCCTTTACAGGTGGCTTTACATTGAGTGTCAAGCCAAATGGTTTCCTGTAAGCCAAGAAAACATTTACAACACTGGGTGGTAACCATATAACCAAACCATACGTGCTCCCTACGTGTCAGCAAATGGGTTGGTGAGGGGTTAGTGCCCATCCCCGTGAAACAAATAACTCAAAGTCAAATGGACACCCCTTGTGGGATTATGGTGTCTGGCAATACACAGACAGATAGAACTGTGTGGTTCTGTGAGGGACAATTTGGGGGGGAATGTTGTTGGAGATGGTTATATGTTATATGTGCAGTGGTTGTGATAAGCGGGTGCATAAGAGATGTAGTGGTAGTAGCAGTAGTTGTTCCCTAGGCAGTCTGGCTGAACAGTCCCGAGTCCCTAAGGAAGGCGATGGCTGAGACTGGGCTTTCCCACAGAGCTCTCAGGGAGTGTATGTTGCATTGTTGGGATAGGTGATTGTGTGCAATGCAGTCTTCCATAATGTGCTTAATAGCATGGGGTGCTGTGTTACATTTTGGACAGGCATCACTGACAGAGTTATCCAGCCTCTTCTGGTAACTTAAGCGGGCAGGATGATGCCCACATCTCAGCCTGGCCAAGTGGACCCTGTCCTCACGAGAGAGATAGGACCAGAAGGATGGATATCAGAAGGTCATGCATGCAGCTGTGTGTTGTCTTTAAGTGACTGAATGGAGCGGCGAATGATTTGAGTGTGTATATGCTTCTGGAAGCTGGTCTGAGGCGGGCGAGGGGGGAGAGATGACAATATTTGTGTATGATATCGTGTACTGGGTGTTGTTTTGATGTTCCTTGGCGTGTGTGTGGAAGTGCTGCCATGTAGTGCAGTGGATGCTATGGGTTTGTGGAGGATGCAGTGAAAATTTGGGTCTAGATGATCCTTGACTTTGAGGACTTTGGTTTCTTGGTGAAGGTTGTCTGTGGGTGTAGTAGCTGTGCAGCCTGTAATTATTTTTATGGCCTTGTTCTGTAAGGTCTGAAGTAGGGCCTTACTCTGTAAGGTCTGAAGAGTGTTATAGTATGTTTTAGTGAGGTTAGGAGCCCAAGCAGGGCTTGCATAATTCATCACTGTGTGTCCAATTGTTGTATGGGCAAGTGACCTCAAGGCACTGAGTCTTGGTGTTAATTTATTTTTGATGTTTGTGATGTGTTGTTTGAATGACAATGATGTTGTATGTTACACCAAGGATTTTGTGTGTGTGTGTGTATTTACCTAATTGTATTTACCTAATTGTGATATACAGGAAATGAGCTACGCTCGTGGGGTCCCGTCAAATTTTGCCTTAACTCTTTTAAGTTTTTAGACTGGACGATCTCTTTGTCCAGGCTATTCCACAGGTCTATACATCCATACGGAAAACTATATTTCTTGATGTCCTTCAAGCTGCTTGGCTTCTTTAGTTTCATTCTGTGTCCTCTTGTTGCTCTCTCATCCCACACAAACAGATTTTCTCTGTCAATTTTATCTACTCCTATCATGGTCCTGAACACTGAAATCATGTCACCCCTCTATCTCCTTTCCTCTAAGGAAGGCAAATCCAGCCTTTCCAGCCTCTCTCTGTATGGCAAATCTGCAAGACTAGGGACGATCTTGGTTGTTGTTCTTTTTATTCTCTCAATCTTGGTTATATCTTTCTTTTTGTGTGGGGACCACACTACTGCTGCATATTCTAACCTGGGCCGGATCATGGCCACTATCAATTTTTTCATCATCTCCTCATCCATGTAATGAAATGCCACTCTTATATTGGTCAAGAGTTTATATGTCTCTCTCACTATCTTATTTAAGTGCTTTTCAGGTGACAAACTATCCAGGACCAGCACTCCCAAATCTTCCTCTTCTCTCGCTTTTCTAATTGGTTCGTTACCCATCAAATAACTCAATGATGGCCTCTTGGTACTTTTACCCATTTCCAATATTTTACATTTTTTTGCGTTGAATTTCATTTCCCACATCCGGTTCCAATCATATATCCTATCCAGATCCTCCTGTAGCATTTTACAGTCCTCTTCAACCCCTACCTTTCTCAAGATCTTTGCATCATCAGCAAACAGGCTTGCATAGCTGTTCACCCCATCTACCATATCATTTACATAAATCAAGAACATTACTGGTGCCAACACCCAGCCCTGTGGGACACCACTTGTTACTTCCCTCCATCCAGATGTCCTGTCCTTTATTTCTGTCCTCATTTGTCTATCACTCAAAAAGTCTCTCATCCATTCCAGGAGGCTTCCATTCAGTCCACCTATATGCTCTAATTTCCATAATAGTCTCTTGTGGGGTACTTTGTCGAAGGCCTTCTCCAGATCTAAGTACACACAAACCACCCAACCGTCTCTCTCCTGTAGCACGTCAATCGCCCTTGAGTAGAAGCTCAACAAGTTGGAAACACATGACATTCCACTTCTGAATCCAAACTGACTTTCAGTCAAAATATTCATCTCTTCCAGATATTTTATCCATCTATCTTTCAGGATTCTCTCACACAATTTCGCAACCATGCTGGTTAGGGACACTGGTCTATAATTCAGGGGTTCTTCCTTGTTTCCTCCCTTATAGATTGGCACCACATTTGCCCTCTTCCATTCCCGAGGCACTTTCCCCTCTTCCAATGAGCACACAATTAAATTGTGAATCTTATCCGCCAGTTGCTCTCTGCATTCCTTCAGTACCCAATTAGAGATTCCATCCGGTCCTGGGGCCTTCCTTACATCTTGAACTCCCAGTAATTTATACACTTCCTGCACTTCCACTTTTATATCTTTTATCACTACATTTCTAATCACTCCCTCTCCTTCCACAAACTCCCTTTCCTTAGTGAAAACCGATTGGAAACATTTGTTCATTACTTCAGCTTGCATTACTGCATCCTTGTAGACCTCTCCTTCTACTTTCAGTTTGGTGATTCCTTCCCTTTGCTTCAATTTGCCATTAACAAATCTATAAAACAATTTGGGTTCATCCTTACATTTGTCAATTATACCTTTTTCAAAGTTCCTTTCTTCCTCTCTACGTATTCTTGTATATTCATTTCTAGTTCTTTTATATTCTTCCTTTGCTCTGATATTACCTCTCTTTCTCCATTTGTTCCATGCCATGTCCCTCTCTTTTTTCGCTATTATACACCTTCTATTAAACCACACCTTTTTCCTGTTTTCTTTCCCACTTACTCTTGGCACATATTTTCCCACTCCCAAATTGTGGAGGTCTAAAAAGATATCCCACTTCCTCTGTATCTCTCTTGTTTCTCTGAATTTTCTCCAGTCCGCATTTTCAAAAATTTTTCTCAATTCTGCAAAGTTTGTTTTTGTGTGTGTGTGTGTGTGTGTGCGTGTGTGTGTATTTACCTAATTGTGATAAACAGGAAATGAGCTACACTCATGGGGTCCCGTCTCCGTTTCTCAATAAGTCAAATTTTGCTTTAAACTCGTTAAGTTTTTAGACTGGACGATCTCTTTGTCCAGGCTACTCCACAGGTCTAAGCATCTATAAGGAAAGCTATATTTCTTGATGTCCTTCAAGCACCTTGGATTCTTTAGTTTCATTCCGTGTCCTCTTGTTACCCTCTCATCCCACACAAACAGATTTTCTCTGTCGATTTTATCTACTCCCATCATGGTCCTGAACACTGCAATAATGTCTCCCCTCTCTCTCCTTTCCTTTAAGGAAGGTAAATCCAGCCTTTCCAGCCTCTCTCTGCATGACATATCTGCCAGACTGGGGACCAACTTGGTTGCTGTTCTTTGTATTCTCTCAGTCTTGGTTATATCTTTCATTTTGTGTGGGGACCACACTACTGCTGCATATTGTAACCTGGGGCAGATCATGGCCACTATCAATTTTTTCATCTCCTCTTCCATGTATTGAAATGCCACTCTTATACTGGTCAAAAGTTTATATGTCTCTCTATCTTATTTATGTGCTTCTCAGGTGACAAACTATCCTGGACCAGCACTCCCAAATCTTTCTCTTCTCTCGCTTTTCTAATTGGTTCATCACCCAACAAAAAATTAAATGATGGTCTCTTGGTACTTTTACCCATATCCAATATTTTACATTTTTTTGTGTTGAATTTCATTTCTCACATCCAGCTCCAATCATGTACCCTATCCAAATCCTCCTGTAGCATTTTACAGTTCTCTTCAACCTCTACCTTTCTGAAGATCTTTGCATCATCAGCAAACAGACTTGCATAACCATTCACTCCATTTACCATATCATTTACATATATCAGGAACATTACTGGTGCCAACACCGAGAACTTAATGTTACTTCCCTCCATCCAGATGTCCTGTCCTTTATTACTGTCCACATTTGTCTGTCATTTAAAAAGTCTCTCATCCATTCCAGGAGGCTTCCATTCATTCCTCCTATATGCTCTAATTTCCATATTAGTCTCTTAAGGGGTACCTTGTCAAAGGCCTTCTGCAGATCTAAATACACACAATCCACCCAACCGTCTCTCTCCTATACCATGTCAACTGCTCTTGAGTAAAAGCTCAACAAGTTGGAAAAACATGACCTTCCACTTCTGAATCCAAACTGACTTTCAGTCAAAATATTCATCTCTTCCAGATGTTTTATCGATCTATCTTTCAAGATTTTCTCACAGAATTTTGCGGCCATGCTGGTTAGGGACACTGGTCTATAATTCAGGGGTTCTTCCTTGTTTCCTCCCTTATAGATTGGTACCACATTTGCCCTCTTCCATTCCCGAGGCACGTTCCCCTCTTCCAAGGAGCACACAATTAAACTGTGAATCTCATCCACCATTTGCTCTCTGCATACCTTCAGTACCCAATTAGAGATTCCATCCGGTCCTGGGACTTTCCTTACATCCTGAGTTTCCAGTAACTTATACAATTCTTGCACTTCCACTTTTATATCTTTTATCACTACATTTCTAATCACTCCCTCCCCCTCCACAAACTCCCTTTCCTTAGTGAAAACCGATTGGAAACATTTGTTCATTATTTCAGCTTGCATTACTGCATCCTTGTAGACCTCTTCTTCTACTTTCAGTTTGGTGATTCCTTCCTTTTGCTTCAATTTGCCATTAACAAATCTATAAAACAATTTGGGTGCATCCTTACATTTGTCGATTATACCTTTTCCAAAGTTCCTTTTGTTCCTCTCTACATATTCTTGTATATTCATTTCTAGTTCTTTTATATTCTTCCTTCGTTCTGTTATTACCTCTCATTCTCCATTTGTTCCATGCCATGTCCCTCTCTTTATTTGCTGTCATACACCTTCTATTAAACCACTCCTTTTCCTGTTTTCTTTCCCACTTACTCTTGCCACATATTTTTCCACTCCCAAATTACAAAGGTCTAGAAAGATATCCCACTTCCTCTGCATCTCTCTTGTTTCTCTGAATTTTCTCCAATCCACATTTTTGAAAAATTTTCTCAATTTTGCAAAGATTGTTCTCCCAAAGTTGTATCTTCCTTGCCTATAAAGCTCATCTCTTGGCACCACGTTCCCTGTTATCATCTGGAACTCAATGACCACATGGTCGCTTTTTCCTACAGGACACAGATATTTCAAAGATTCAATTACATCAGGTTCTTTGGGTAGTAGCAAATCTAATCTTGCTGGTGTGTCATCATCTTCGAATCGTCTCTCTTCCTTGATCCACTGCGTCATTACATTAGTCATTGCTATATTTAACAATTTAGTGCCCGACGAATCTTCACTGCCTCCTGAGTTCCATTCCTCCCAGTTCACCTCTTTCCAATTAAAGTCACCCATTAGGATTATATTGTTGCTTTTCTCAATCACTTTCTGTAGATAACTAACCATGTCTGACAACATCTCCTGGTATTCATCGTCATTCCATGCTCTCATCTTAGGGGGAACATACAGTATACCACTGCCATATCTCTCTTACCATTCTCCCCAGTTTCTAATTTCATATTTATCACTTCGGCCTTACCCTCTCCCATTTCCACAGTATCTACATTTATGCTGTCCTTCACTGTTATCATCACTTCTCCTCCCATTTTCTTTTCTGTCTCTTCTCCATAATTTGTATTTTCCATCTCCCATATGAATATCAATATCTTCTTTCAATTTAATCTCTACAAAGCACATAACATCAGGTTCATGTACCCTCAAAAAGTCATTGATTTCTAACCTTGCCGATATTAGTCCATCAATGTTTGTGTACGCCACTGTCAAACTTCTTTCATCATTTTTTATACTCTGTTCTCTCCTTCCCTCCATCGGTACCACTTTCTCAATTTCTGATCCATAACTCGCCAACAGAACACTGTCTTCTCTTCCTCCGATCTCTGTTCGTTTTTTATCTTTGCTTCCTTTACTAACTCCTTTAATTTAGCTCTTTCTTCTTCATTTGCATCTCTTCTTATCCAAACATTTTCAAACTCCTCGTTATCTGACAATTTCTGTGTTCTGTTGATGATATCATTCACCATTAACTGGGATTTAAACTTTACCTTCAATGGCCTTGCCCCACCTTCCTCGTACTTTCCTAACCTAAACACTTCTTCAATCTCTTCTTGGACTTCGTTGTTACCCTCCATAACCACTGATATTATTTCTTTAACCTTGCTCAGTTCTTCTCTTTCTCTTTCAGATCTTACTGTCATTTTTCTTTTACTCCTGAGATTATCACACATTTTTTCTTGTCTGCTACATCCCTGACCAAAGAATCTCTACTTCTTAGTGCCCTAACCACTTCCTTCTCCACTTTTTCCTTGCTTTGTTCTATAATCTTCAAATTTACATTTCCTTCCTCCTGATAGTACCATGCTTCCAGATGCTGGGTATTATGTTGTGTGAGTAGCTGTAGTTTGATGTGTGTGTGTGTGTGTGTGTGTGTGTGTGTGTGTGTGTGTGTGTGTAACTCACCTCACCGGGTCGGTCAGGATCACTTGATGGTCGTGATTGTCAGCTTTTACCCTCCCGGAAGGGAGCTGAGAGCTCATATAGTCCGATCTATGGGCAAGGCTGTGACCTTCACACACGCACACACCCATCCCCTTGCTCAAGGGGGACTAACCACCCACTTCGTCAGTGAAACTTTTTGCAACCTGAGCGAGGCGCGAACTCCCATCTACCAGATGGCAAGCGAGAACTCTACCACTGCGCCAGCGAGTGGTGTGTGTGTGTGTGTGTATTTACCTATTTGTATTTACTTATTTGTAGTATACAGGAATTGAGCTAAGCTCGTGTTGTCCCATCTCCGTATCTACATTCATCTAATCTAGTTTTAAAAACATGAATGTTTTTCGCCTGCACCACCTCTTCGTCTAAGTCATTCCAAATACTTATGCTTCTATTCGGGAAACTGAACTTTTTGAGATCATTAAGACATCTACTTTTCCTCAACTTGAAGCCATGACCTCTTGTTCTTCCATCATCCAACACAAAAAGATCCTCTCTATCCACCCTTTCCAATTCTCTTACATTTCTAAATATCGTGATCAAGTCACCTCTTTCCCTTCTCTCGCGCAATGTTGGTAACTTCAGTTTTTCCAATCTCTCCTCGTAGGTGAGTTCCCTTAAACACGGTATCATCTTCGTTGCCATCTGTTGGACCCTTTCTAGTTTATCAATATGCTTCTTCAAATTGTGTGTGTGTGGGGGGGGGGTAGGGAAGTGCTGTTTATGGTAAGGTGTGGAATGTGACTGTGTTCTGCTGTCCAGTTTGTGAGAAGTCACAGTAGATTTGGCTGGGGCTATTTTGAGCCTGTTTATGGTAAACCAATCATGTAGTGTGTTGAGGTAAGGTTGGAGGATGTGTGAGGCTTTGTTTGCATTTTGGTGTGTATATGTAAGTGTTATATCATCTGCATAGGAAGCTATGTGTATCTGTGGTGTGCGCAGTGTAGGTATGTCGAGCATGTATAGGTTAAAGAGTGTAGGGGACAAAACAGACCCTTGGGGGACACTATTTGTGAAGTTTCTGATGTTTGAGGACTGACTGGCAAATTTTACATGTGCACATCCGCCTGCTAAGTAGTTTGCCAGCCACCTTTTTGTGTTACTGTGCATGTTTATGAGGTTGTGGTGGGGGATGGCATCAAAAGCTAATGTCTACTGTGACTAGGAGTGTTCTGTGTGGTGGCCTAGCTGAATTCATGCCATCAAAAACTCTCTGTGTAAGGTCTGTAAGAGTGTTTGTGGAGTATAGTGGCCTAAAACCATGTTGTGATGGGGCTTGGGGGTGTGAGGTGTAACTAGTTGTAGTACCAGTCATTCAGTGACTTTGGAAGGGGTGCAGAGGAGTGTGATGGGGCGGTGAGAGGAAGGTAACGTGGGTTTTTTTGTTGGGTTTGGGGGATAGTGATGATAGTACCATGCTTCCAGATGCTGGGTATTATGTTGATTGAGTAGCTGTAGTTTGATGTTGGTGAATGCTTGTATGCCTTGTGGTCCAAGATGTTTAAGGTGTATATTGCTTATGTTGTCTGGGCCACATGCAGACGAGTGGCTAAGGCAGCTAATGATGTGTTTCGTTTGGTTGTAAGTGAAGGATGCGAAGTCTACGTCTGTGGGGAACTGTCTTTTGCGCCAGATGACACATCGGTCGTTGCGATGGGGGCTTAGATGACTTGACATGTGAAAAGTGATTGCTGAGAATGTATGCTTGTTGATTGTTTGAGGGTATGGCATCTGTTGTTGTGATGGCAGCATGTGACTGTGTAGTGCTGCTGTTGGAGAGTGTGATGCTGTTTAGTGCTGTGTAGAGTTTGCTGGTGTTTGTTCTGTGATCAAGTGTTTGGAGATAATTATTCCAATTTACTGTTTGCTGTTCTGATATTTTATTGTTTATCTGAGTGCAGAGTTCTTGTATTTGTTGTAGGGTGTCATGTGTATGGGGTGTTGGGGAGAGTCGTAGTGACTCCCGTTGACTGATGAGGCCTTGAATTTCTGGTGTGAAGTTGAATTTGTGTCTCTTTCTGTTGCCTTCAGGGATGTGTCTTTGGTCTGCATTTTGAATAATTGTGCTGAAAGTTTGCCTAGCGGTGTTGATGTTTCTGATGGGTGTACTGTTCAATGTTTCAAGTGTTGTTCTGTTTTAGTTGTGAAAGCCTCCCAGTTGGCTCTCTAATAATTAGTCTGTGTGTGTCAGTGACCAGCTGGGGTGATTCTGGGATGATAAGTTATGGGTACCACTTATTTTAATGACAGCCAGAAGTGTCAGTGCTTGTGGTTTTAATACAATAATAACTATACAGAGAAGGTCATGGGCTCAGTACCCAAAGACCACCACATACTAAGACAGTGGTAGCTCTAACTGACATCTAGAATCATACTTTTGGCATAAATGTTCCATAAAATAACAGTGTCCCCTCCATCATGATTACGTGATAATACCTATCTAGTGAGAAGTGGACTGTAGCACCAGTCGAACAGGGCAGTACTCCCAAGGTGGATGGAAAGCTGATGACAGGGAGAGCTGGAGCTCCCGTTTCATCAGCTCTCGGGACTAGTTCCTTACCATCCCCCTTTTGCTGAACTTTTTCAGGGTTTAAGTAACACAAAAATTAGGCCAGCATACTCTCCAATACAATTTTCTCTACCTGTTGACACCAATCTACATGCACAGTACACATTACACTTCCTTTTCAAAATTAAAAAATAAAATGGCACACAATAACCAGGTCTCAGACTCCTCAGCGGGGGGGACCATTAATGCCCACATCCGCCCCTCTCCTGGTGATGACTCAGCAAGATCCCAGGAGCCAAGGTCTGACTCTCTTCTTCATTTCTGCAACATTAGCAGCCATTCCTTTAACTTTCTCACTGTCAAACACCACCTCTTCTCCTCTAACCCTTACCTTCTCTTCCTGACAGAGACTCAGTTGTCTGAGGCAACTGACAGCAAATCCTTTTCTGTTTCCTTCTACTTTCTCTATACTCACTTTAAGGCCAAAAGTGGCTGTTGTGTATATGTATGCAACGACTTATCTTGCTCTCGTGTTCCCGAACTTGATTCTTCTGAATTCTCTACTCTCTGGCTTTGGCTCTCCTGTCATTCTCTGACTAAATATATCTGTGCTGTTTACTTATCCTCTAATTCTACTATGATAAATTCTTTGACTATCTTACTTCTAAGAGGAACACATTCTATCCATTTCTTCTTTCTCAGAAATCTCCATTCTAGGGGATTTCAATGTTCACCACCAAATTTGGCTCTCCTCTCCTTTTACTGATCCATCTGGTGAACAAGCCTACATCTTTTCTATCCTTAATGACCTGGAGCAGCTTGTACAGCACCCTACCCGTATCCCTGACCGCCTATTGGAGAGAGCTCCAACATACTTGACCTCTTCCTTACAACTAATTCTTCTGCTTATGCTGTTAATCTATCTTCTCCATTGGGCTCCTCCGATCACAACCTTATTACCTTGACCTGTCCTAGCATACTTCTTTGATTTTCCCTGGAATGATTATTGCTTCCAAGGTCGGAAGCCATCTGAGTGTGCCTTGCACATGGAGGTTATTCTCTCGGGCATGGAAGCACACATTCGCTTCTCATACCCTTTGACTAATGTAAGAAAGCCTTGGTTTAATCATGCTTGTTCCAATGCTGTCCGCAACAAGGAGAGGGCCTATAAAAGGTACCGGAGCCAACCCACACCTGAATCACATCTTGTTTATGTTTCTGCCCAGAATCATGCTAAGTCTGTTCTTCGCTCTGCTAAAAATAATTTCATCCGTACTAAATGCTCTAACTTCTCCAACTCGAATTCTTCCTGCTCCTTCTGGCACCTTGCCAAAAACTTTTCTAACAACCTTACCTCATCATCCTTCCCTCCTCTTTTCTACTCTGATGGTTCTGTAGCTATTTCTTCTACTGATAAAGCAGACCTCTTTGCACAGACTTTCTCCTCCAATTCCACCTTAGACGATTCCGGTGCTGTTCTTCCATCACTTTCCCCCTCTGACTTCCTCATGGCTGACATTAAAATTTCTTCAGCTGATATATTTTCTACCATCACTGGCCTTAATACTACCAGGGTATATGGGCCTGATGGAGTCCCTCCTGTTGTCCTCAAGAACTGTGCCTCTCTGCTTACACCCTGCCTAGGTAAACTCTTTTGCCTTTGTCTTTCAACTTGTACATTTCCTTCTTGCTGGAAGTTTGCTTTCATTCAGCCAGTCCCAAAGAAGGGTGACCATTCCCAACCCTCTAACTATTGTACAATTGCTTTAACATCCTGTGTCTCAAAAGTTTTCTAGTCAATTCTTAACAAAAAAATTTTATAGCACCTTTCCTGTCACAACCTTCCTTCTGATCATCAGTATAGGTATGCTCCACTGGTGGTGATCTCACCTACCTCCCAGACTCCTGGTCATCCTTCTTTCAGGACTTTGGCGAAAGCTTTGCCATTGCACTTGACATCTCAAAGGCTTTTGATCAAATCTGGCATAAATCTTTAATTTCCAAACTGCCCTCTTACAGTTTCTATCCTTATATCTGTGCCTTCATCTATAGCTTCCTTTCTGGTTGTTCTATAGCCGCTGTTGCAGATGGCCATCGCTCTTCTCCTAGATCTATCAACAGTGGTGTTCCTCAGGGCTCTGTCCTATCACCAACTCTCTTCCTTTTCTTCATCAACAATCTTCTAACCTGTACACCTACACTGATGATTCCACCTTCACCTTTCCATTCGGATCTTGCAAAGTCCATCTCAGAAGTTATTTCAACAAACAAGGGATGAGGCTATGGCACACCTAATGTCTGACTTGGCTCGTATCTCTGAGTGGTGTAAAAATAATCTTCTTGTTTTCAAGGCATCATAGACTCAGTTTTTACACCCATCAACCAGACAAAATCTTCCACAGGAGTACCCACTAATGTTTAATAATACCCAGCTGAATCCTGCATCATCCTTGAACATGCCTGGGGTTTCATTCACTCGGGACTTATCTTGGAAAGATCATATTGCATCTCTTGTAAAATCTGATTCCAAGAGATTGGGTGTGCTTAGCCAACTCTGTACCCTCTTTACCCCTGCACAGTTGTTAACTTTATACACAGGTTTTATTCGCCCCTGTGTAGAGTACAACTCTCATATGTGGGAAGGCTCTCCACATACAGATCTTCTTAATAGGGTGGAGTCAAAGACTTTTCGTCTCATTAACTCTCCTCCTCTTACTGGCTCCCTTCAACCTCTGTCTCTTCGCCACACTGTTACATCTTTATCTCTTTTCTATCGCTACTTCAATGGTCACTGCTCCTCCGAACTGTCTGCTTGCATTGCTCCACCTCTACGACGGGTGCGTAGCACTCGTCTAGCAACAAACTCTCATCCCCTTTCTGTCCAACTGTCTAATTCAAGAGTTAACCATTACTCCCTGTCCTTCATTTATGCAACAGGTCAACTCTGGAACTGTCTCCCTCTGACTGTATTTCCTACTTCCTATGATCTCCAGTCCTTCAAACACAGTGTGTCCAGGCATCTCGAAATTAACGGATCTTGGCTTTGGCTCTCTTTTTGAACGGTTTGCAGGCTCCTGGCCTTTGGTTCCTTCTTTCTTGCATTAAAAAAAAAAAAAAAATCTGACTACCACCAGGCAATTGTAACTTACAGTTAAGAATAACCTCAAGATGGAAGGGGTTTATTCAGTACTACTATCGAACACCCCAATAATTAGTCCATCCATCATCCCATGAAGAGCGTAAGAGCCCAAGGCTATTGATGAAGCTAACATGGTTATCTGAACAGGGCAGATGGTGATGAGATGAATCATAGGAAGAGGATATCCAGTGCCAGCAGGAAGAAGCCATGGATAACATAGATGATCATGTGCGAAGTGTTATAAGTGCTACTGACTTTGAAGGATTTTTACCAGTGTTCTCCCCTCTATCTCCTCTCTGGCATAGTGTGTCTCCTCTTATCCTCTCATAAGGTAAATAAAATGTGGCTTTTAACTGTAATAATACTCTTTTACAATTTTTTGAACCATATTAATGCTTTCTAGATGACTAAAATTGGGGGGTATAAAAAATTTTGTACCGCGAGGGGGAAAAGGGGACTTTGGACAGGGGTACGGAAGGAAATAGGGGGTTTCAAGAGTCCCCGTAACATGAAATGTCTCTAACACGGTAGGGGTGCGGAAGCAGTTTACCGTGTAAGATGAGGAGAGACTATATTTATATTCTGTCATCTACCCCGTAACATGAAATGTCTCTAACACGGTAGGGGTGCGGAAGCAGTTTACCGTGTAAGATGAGGAGAGACTATATTTATATTCTGTCATCTATCTATCTATCTATTGCCAGACGCCTTGATCCCGAACGGGGTGGCCACAAACAAATCGCCTCCATGTCACTCTGTCCCCTGCCATTTCACTACCATGCTCCCAACTCACACCCCACTCTTTCATATACTTCTCCACTCCATCCCTCCATCTCATCCTCGGCCTCCCCCTCCCT